>WNHD01011483.1:0-11446 GCA_011057455.1 Ganaspis sp. Gsp50 | reverse complement strand
AAATTATTAATTTTATGCAGAAAATATTTTTACTGCATTTTTTATAAGTTAAATATCATATAAGTCCAACCTTGGCGGAAATGCTGCCAACCATGGGAATCTAGAAAATTCTTTGTGTACAACAAGTTTTGGTTCAAAACATTCGATGTAACTTTAAGAATGAACAGTTTGTCATTTTTTATAAAGAGAAATTGTTCCGCATTTTTTAAAAGTTAAAATTCCTATAAGTACTAAACCTATAACTTTGAAATATTGTTGCGGTAACTATATGGATCAGTTTTTAATTGTATTGAACTGTTTAAACTGCATTAAAGTTGGCCAATTTAATATAACTATATGTTTATACATGATAATTTTGCATACAATCTAGCGCTGCTAGTTAGTACTACGAAATTTTTCTACCCGGGCATACCATTGTTACCTTTTTAAACATCTCGGGAATGATAAGCGTAACGTACATGAAAAGGTACCATACAAACAATTTTAAATTTTCTATAAGAAAGCAAGGTATTCATAAAATGGACACAATTTATAACTTGACAGAGGTTTTTTAATTATTAAAACACAAATTTTTAAAGGATCGTACTATAAGTTGACATGTGCCAAATTTATATATATATATTGGGCATTCCACGCTAAATCGAACGACTTAAAAATTTTATCTTTTTGATTCCAGTCATTTTTTCATATTTTTTAGTACTTATCTAAAAACTTCTTCTCTTAAATTTTGAGATTTTTTTGACAAGTTCTGGAGTTTTAAAAAAAGCCCCTCGTTTTATAGTAATTTGCTCATAACTTCCTAAAAATGGCTTAAAATGGGAAAAGTTACTGAAGAAAATATTTTCATTTTTTGATTCACTTTTCGAAAAAAAAAACAATAAAATTATCTATAGTGTTTTAATAGGTATATCTGATTTTTGAACTTTAAACTGCAGTTTTTAGTGAGTGCATATTTTATTTTCTTCAAAATTTTTTACAGTAAACTACTACTCAAACCAAAACTTTTTAGGGTGGCCTGGTTATGGATTCTCGATGGCTACTATTTTTTTCAAATTTTAAGAATCGAAAAAAATTGTAATAAGTCGATAAAAAATAGTAACTATCGGGAGCCCATGACCAGGCCAGCCTACAAAGTTGTAGTTTGAGTAGTAGTTTACTGTAAAAATTTTGGAAGAAAATTAAAATACGCACTCACTTTAAAAAATGCGGTTCAAAGTTTAAAAATCAAAATCACGTTTTAAAACACTTTACATAAATTTCTTGTATTTTTTTCGAGAAGTAAATGAAAAAACGGAAATATTTTCTCCAGTAAGTTTTTCGATTTGAAGCCTTTTTTTAAGTAGTTATAAGTAAAAAACTATAAAATGAGCTGTTCTTTTAAAATTCAAGAACTTGTCAAAAAAGTATTAAAATGTAGGAGAAGGGGTTTTCTGATAGTTACTAAAAATATAAAAAAAGACGAGAATAAACAAAGAATGTTTTCAAATCGTCCGATTTTGCGTGGAATGTCCCATATAATTGAATTATTAATATTTATTTATTTAATTTAATTATTAATGGTTATAAAGTAATACATAGACATAAGTTGTTAAATTTTGCAATAATAGAAATAAATAATTAAAATTTTCATATAAGCAATTTTTAAATCTTCTGTTTTTTTGAAGTCTTTTGATTTTCGCTATTCTCAGATCTTTCCCTTTTTCCCTTTGTATTTGGATTTCTCAATGTTCCACAGAATTGGTTTATAACGTTGTTATACTCAATTCTTGTAAAGGTCATCTTCTCTGCGGTCATTTGTTTGTTAATGTATACTGAAATTTAAATTTGAAAATTTTAAACTCTTTTTTATAAATATTTTACTTTAGGTAAATTTTCGAATTATACTTTGTGTTATTAATATTGGTTCTCCATACAAAAAGTTCTATATAATACGTTAAATTTTCAATTTTAGTTATTAACTTTTCTGGACGTTATTCAACCCCAGGTATGCAAGAAACATATTTTAGAGAAGATATCTTTATGTATGTGTGTGTTGGTTGGTGTAATCACGATTTCTTTACTGAAATATAGGTAACCCTCGGGAAAAAAATAAGTATGAATTAAGACCTAATTAACCAATTCTGTCTTTGTATTTTCTACAATTAAAATTTTTTTTATCCCTTTTTTTCAATAATATGTTTCATTTTTCAAAAAAGATATTATGAATATTTTATATTATTGTCGCCTAATAAAGGCATCGATTTCAGAAGAATTTCCAGAAGAATTTTCAAAACTATTTTCAGAAGAGTTCCCAGTACAACTTCCAGGAGATAATCCAGAAGAGTTTCAGAATAGTTCCCATCAATTTTCAGAAAATTTCCAGAATAGTTTACAGACAAGTTAATAGAAGGGATTCCAGAAAAATTTTCAAAAGAGTATCTAAAAGGGTTTCCACGAGAGTTTCCACAATAATATCCAGAAGAGGATCTACCCGTGCAGAAATCTTGATGTGGTCCTTGTAGAGTACCTTGCCAGTTTTCCTAATCTCTAGCAAGGCCCTCGTCGGGAAAACTAGTTAGTCCCTTACAAGCGTGTAACATTTTTGCCTACCAATTCAATAGATAGGGAAAACTGGTAAGGGCCTAAGCAGTTTTGAAAGCTAATACCCTACTTAATTAAATTAAATATCACGAAAATTTAAACATTTGATTATAAAAGTATTTTATTTTTAAATTAAAACTTTTTAAGAAAAATAAGAATACAATTAAGAGAAAGAACAATTAATATAAATATTTTATTGTTTATTGCTATCATACTGAAAAATGTATCATTATCCGGGTAACTATGGAGATTTCCCTACTTAGGGTTTTAAACTGGAATCCATATCAAAATCTCGAACTATGAAATAGATTATAATTTAGAAATTCGAAACATTTAATTACTTTTCATTCTGAATTAAAAGACCGTATTTTAGAAGTACACATTAATATCTTTAATATACTACTTGGTTAAGTATTTATCACCATTTTTTTTAATTCTTCCAAGATAAGGAAAACTGGCAAGGGCCTTGATTATGCACTATTTAAAATAGGGCAATTTCTGCACGGGTAAATGTTTCCAGTAGTTTTCAGAAGATTTGAAGAGTTTCAAGAAGAGATTCCAGAAGAATTTCAAGAATAGCTACAAGAAGATTTTCAGAAGATATTCAGAAGAGTTTATGGAAGAGTTTCTAGACGGGTTTCTAGAAGAGTTTTCCGAATTGTTTCTATATAAGAGCTTTCAGAAATGTTTACAGAAAACTTAATGTAGAAACTTTTTGATGACTCTTCTGGAATCTCCTGTGTAAACTCTTATAGAAAATTTTGGAAATTCTTCTGGATACTCTTTTGGAAATTCTTTTAGAAGCTCTTCTGAAATCATTTCATGGGATATTTTTACGTGGGTGCTCTTAAACCGTTTAGACCGTTCAGCCATAAAATCAGTCTGTAAGTAATACTGCTTCTTTTGTATGTGTAATACATGTAAATATCAAAATTATTGATGAGAATATAATAAATAAAGATAAGATAATAATATTAAAGTAGATATGATTACGTCTGTAATAATAATGAAAGTGGAATAAACTAAATGTTTTTTTAGAGATTTACATTGCTTACAATAAATAGCTTCTTTTATATCTGTAGGAATTCCTGTTTTTTCACCCTTCCCGATTGCAGTCATTGTTTTCAGTTTCTCTCGGCCAACGAGTTCCATAAGCAAAAATCGTGTTAGATCCTTTGGTTTGCGGCAATAATTTTTCGAAATAATATATTGTGACTTTTTGATAAACACTGGGAATCCTTTATATAATCTCCTCCATTCCTATTAAAATAATTTTATAATGATGAGATTAATGAATTTTCATTGTTAAACGATGTTTGACATGCATTACACGGAAAAAATATTCGGTTAAAATACCCTGTTAAAATAGCCAGAAAGTTTAGTAATTCTATGGAGTGCGCTCCATATGGAAATTCTATATAGAATTCCATGTGGGGAATCCATATGAAATCTATATTTGGATAATAGAAGTAGAATGATCATCTTAACAACTTCCTCGATGATGATGATGCTCAGGTAATGTTCTTGTACTCGAATGAGAGACTGGCGTCCTACCCGAAGTCTAGTTGTCCTGTGAGCAACTTCTTCGAGAAAGTTGACGCTCAGGTAATGTTCCTGGACTCGAGTGAGAGATTGGCAACTATCCCGATGTCTAGGTGTCATCTGAGCAATTTCGTATAGGAAGTTGCTCAGATGAAACCTGGACTTCCGGTTAGACGCCAGAGTTTCATTTGAGTCCAGGAACATCACCTGAGCGTTAACTTTCTCGAGGAAGTTGCTCACATGACACCTGGACATCAGGTTAGTCGCTAATGTTTCACGCGAGTCCAGGAACATTACCTGACTTCAACTTCCTCCAGGAAGTTGCTCTGATGACTCCTGGACATCAGGTTAGTCGACAATCTCTCATTTGAGTCCAAGAACATTACCATTCTATTTATAATCTCCAAATATAGATTTCATATGGAATATCCATATGGGTCGCATTCCATAGAATAGTTCCGCGAGAGAAAACCCTAGCTGCGATTAAAGTTTTCTGTTATTTTAATTCTGGTATTTTTTGTGTAGAATTGTTTCTAACTAAAAAAAGAATAAACATTTTACTATGTTTTACTGAACTACCCTAATATGGAGTTATATTCTACATGTAAAGTTTAATTTTGCGGTATTCTTTGAATATTCTTATATAGGTATATTTGTAGAAATATTTAAAGTATTATGAAATCATAAAATAGAATATTAAAATAAAGTATGGACTTTTTAGAAAAAATATTTTCTGAAATATTCTAAAAATAATATGAACAAACTAACTGATGAAGCTGATGTGCAGGGTGTACTAGTGTTTTCTTCAACTGTGTCACTTTCATTAAGTTTGCGCCGCACCTTTTCCGTTATTCTTTCCAGTAATGTTAATGTATCGGGTGTTACAGCTGTTGAAAATTGCAAAGTAAATAATTAATAAATAATAAGGTAAACCAAACAGTAGTCGGACACCCTACAGCAGTTGGTCACTTTTCCTTTGTAATTATAGTTCAGAAATTTAAAAAAGATGTAATTTTACTTTACATTTAGGTTAAATTGATGTCAATAAATATATCTAAACTTAAATAATAGCAAAATATTGATTTCTTAAAGGATTTTTAAAGTATTGAAAGCATAGTTGTGTTAAATCCTCATAGCGGTTTCAAGAAAAGACCATGGTTTTCATCTTTAAATCGCTACTTTCCATAAGAACTTATATAGTATGGATATAACCGTTTTAAACTTAAGAAATATAAAATGTGTTTATACCCAGTCCTCGTAAAAGATCTGACTCTTCAAAAGATGAACCTTGCTCCAATCCTGGTTCTTTAAGTAACATTGATGAATTTGCATCATGCACCATAGCACGTGGCTCATCTTGTAATTTTTCTTTTATATCATTATCTGTTTCGTTATCTTCACTTTCCTCAGATGATTTAATTTTATTTTCTTCTATCTTTTTACGATTCATTTCATCTCTATTCTCTGTTCTATGCTCTTGGCTTTTAATATTCTTAACATGTTTTCTTTCTAATATCTTCATCTCCTTTCGCCATTCTTGCTCTTTTCCTATTCCTGAAAGTACCTGCTTTTCACTTCCTTTATCTTCTTCGGAATTCGTACCTACATAAGATTATGAAAAATTGTAAGAATGATTTCTATATATAGAGTTAATAAAGAAATAAAAAAATTAGTAAGCATAAATATTATAACTAATAGTAAGAAATCAAATAGTGTAATAATCTATCTATATAAATAAAATCAGAGTTTTGTCTGTACATTGAAGCAAACTCTAAATTTTTGTCATAATTATTCATTTTGAGTCACAAGGATTCCAAAAATGCAAAAAAAATTCTGTCTGTCTGTCTGTCTGCCCAAAATTTTGTACGGGCATCACTTGAAAACTACTTTGCCGAATTAGATGAAACTTGGCACACAACTTGGGACTGACTCATCTTAAAATCATCAACTTACAATTAGAAAATTAGAAAATATTGCTTAGAAGCTGAGATATCCCCATATGTCACTTATAAAGCCAAATGTAAAATCAGCATAGTCATTTTGTTATATGATATAGCAACGGTTGCTAAGGGGAAATGTTAACAAAGCAACGATTGCTAAGGGGAATTATTACCATAGCAACGGTTGCTATGGAGAAATGTTACAATAGCAACGGTTGCTAAGGGAAATTATTATCATAGCAACGGTTGCAATGGGCAATTGTTACTGTAGCAACGGTAGCTAAGGGCCATTTGTTACCATAGCAACGGTTGTTAAGGGGAATTGTTACCACTGGGGAATATTTTCGTTTTGTTACTTCTATTCCTTATTTCTACTTATTCTTACTTTCTTCTTCTTCTTCGGTGTATTCTGTTGGATTCATTTGGCCTTTATAACCTTTCGCATGTCTTTCACATATCAATTTATTTTTTTTCTTCTGTGTTGACACCTGTTCTATCTCATCAACTTCAGAATCCGTTACTAAATAAGATTATGAGAAATTGTTAGACTATTTTATTAAGAAATAAAAAAATTTATAATCATAATTATTATAATTAATAGTTTGAAATTAAAAAGTGTAATAATCTATGTTATTAAGAAATTAGAAGCCTAATTTGTAACTGAATTTAAAATAAAAATAGAACAATAAGAAAACTCGATGTTAAAAATTTTCATCGTTATAAAATGCTAAGAAATATGCCGTGTGAAAATTTTATCATGGCTCTAGCTAGCGCCAAGAAACTTGTCCTAGCTCTAATTTCGATCAAACTAGATCGACCAAACTCGAAATGAAAAAGCTAGCCAAAACTCGGCATTCAAAACTAAGAGCAAGCTGGCATGACGTTTCAAAGTAGATTTAGACCTAGTTTGTCAATTTCCACACGGGATACTGCAAGTTACTCTTTAGACAGATGCATCTATAACATTTTTAACAGTTGATTAAACCACTGGGGAATATTTTTGTTTTGTTACTTTGATTCCTTTTTTTCTACTTATTCTTACTTTTCTCTTCCTCGCTGTCATCTGTTGGATACTCTTGGTCTTTATAATCTTTCGCATTACTTTCGAATATAATTTTGTTTCCTTTCTCCTCTTTTAACACCTGTTCCGTCTTTTCTACTTCAGAATCTTCAGAATTTATACCTAAATAAGATTATGAAGAATTGTAAGACAATGTTTTCTATTGTGTATAAAGTATTGTGGTAAATCGAAAAAAAATCACATATTTATTTTGAAAATCTTTTTTTTTAAATATTATTTATTTACAACCTTTCTATTATTATTAACTATTTTTTACTTGACCTTAAAGAAACCCCATAAAATGTAAAATATTAAAAAATGGGTTTAAAATATTTATTATTTTTATGATAGTTTTTGTGACATTTTTAATAAATAACAAAAATAAAATAATTTTCAAAATACTTTATGTAATTGCTAATTTTTGCAATTTTTCTTAAACACTAACAACAAATTAAAAAGTATAATTTTGCAATTGTTTAAACAAATTATTATTATTATTATTATTGTTTATATTCGACTTTTTTGTTGTTGGTGTTCGTGTTTAGTGACCTTAAAAAGTTGCAACTCTATACTTTTATTTGATAAGTAGTCAAATACAAACAATATTAATTTGTTTAAACCAAATTAGCTAGGTATTATATGAAATACTTACTAAATTACTTTATTGTAATTATTTATTCAAAATGTTGTAAATAACTTACACAAAAATACTTTTCAAATCTAAATTAGTCAAATATAACTAATTTGATAGTGAAAAGTTAGCCACTGATTAAAATAGTAATGTTTAACTAAATTAGTTAAAAATGAGTAATATATTTGTTAAAATTATTTTGAAGTTATGTAAATTTAACTAATTAGTAATCATTTTTAACTCATTGTAAGTTAAATATTTTTATTTGAATGAGTGATTGACTTTTCACTATTAAATTAGTTATATTTCACTAATTTAGATTTAGAGAGTAGTACATGTAATATGTATTTCGTTAATATTTTAAGTAAACAGTCAAATTCAATATTAATATTTTTTATTTGTTATTTTGTTTTTTAACTCTATTTATTCTTACTTTTCTCCTCTTCACTGTCTTGTATATACTTTCTGCTTTTATAAACTCTTGCTTTTATGCTCTTGATTCTTTCCTCCTCATTTTCCGTTCTCCGATGTTCTTGTTTCTTCATTTCTACATTGTGCTGAAAGTTCTTACTCTTCTTACTGTTTGCTTCTTCTCTGCCCACTTTGTTAATATTTTGACTTTTAAAACCTTGTTCTTTTCTGCTTTCCACATCTTTTTCTTCATTGTGAGACTTTAGAAACGTTTCATTAGCCAATTCTTCGTTATCCTCAGAATCTTTATCTATATATATAATTGTAAATACGTGTGTACTTTCTTAAAGACAATTTCTTAAGAGTCAAGTAAATTAAGTTTAATACATTGAGAAAAAATGTTCGTAAAACTAAAATTAAAATTCTTTATCATTCTTAGGATCTTCACGTAATATATCATTATAAGCGATTTGGTTTATTTCTTTTTTGTCACTTAGGTTAATTTAGTTACTTTCATGTTAGCTTAGTTGTGTTAAAAAATGTTAGGTTAATAGAGATTTGATCAGCGTTTTTTGAATTGTATCAGTGAGAATCAGGTCAGTTTAGGTTGGATTTGATCTATTTAAGTCAGGTAAACTCAACTTAACAGATAAAAAAATAGGCAGTTTTTTTTTTATTAAATGGAATTATTTAATTAGGGCTTATCAGAGGCGGTTATGTGATTTTAAAATAATTCAGTTCAGTAGGTTAGGTTAGTTTATATTGAATCAAATGAGGTCAAGTTGGATAGCAAAATAATATAATATCCATCGGATATCCGATGATATGTTAGGATATCCTAAAACTATCCTTAGAATATCGAGATTTCCGCTATTTTCTGCTAAATCACCTATAATATCTGCAGGACATCCATAAGAAATCCCAGAGATATCCAAACACAATTTTAAAACATTGAAAAGAAATTTCATGAAAAGAATTCGAAATCTCGTTACGTATAGCTAACAGTCGAGTATTTTATTTGTATTTTGCATTAGTATCACATATAGTGTATAATGGAATCCCATATAGATAATAAAGAGTAACTATGAATACGGCCCTGATCAGGCTTGGATCAGGGAACTTAAATCAGGGATGAAACGAAGTCCCTGATCAGGGCCGGACCAGGCAAAACACAGCTGTTCAGGCCCTGATCAAGCCCTGATAAGGGCCTGATTTGCCTGACTAGGCCCTGATCTGGGACGTCGTTTCATTCCGGATCCATGCCATTTCAGGCAATTTCTACACGGGTATTTGTATGTTCGTTAAGCTTTCAATATACGTAGGACATCTGTAGGACATCCGTCGAACATCGGTAGGACATCTGTTGATATCTGTTGAATATCCTCAGATATCTCATAGATATCCGATAGATATCGACATTTCCTCTCTATAACTCTCTGCATCTCTCTATATCTTATAGAAATACTTCGGATATCCCACGGATAATCCAGGATATTTACGGGCTATTCAACGGATATCCATTTCAATCAGGGATTGAGCTGTTAAGTTATAAATCAGATCTGATTAGAAACAGTTATGTCAGTTCACGTTGGAGAAAGTATCCTAGGCTATGACAGGTTAAGTTAATTTTAGATGGGTCAGGTCAGGATATAGACAGTTGTGTTCGTTATTTAAGATATTTATTGGATTAAAAATTTTATTAGCTTTCTTTATCATTTTTTTCTATTTTCCTTACTTAATTCTACGTCTCTGCCCACTTTTCTCATTTTTTGTCTCTCATTATCTATTCCAGTTTTCTTACTCCTATCTTTAACTTCATTATGCGCTTTCATACGTGCTTGATTTTTGAATTCTGTATTTTGCTCATGAACATAACCTGTATATAATTATAATCATGTTGGTTACATTTTTTTTGGTTGACTCAGGTTACCCAAATAGCACATTTTACTGCGTCTATATAGTCGTATCATTGAATGGGAACATTAGCAATTTTGCGTCAATGTTGCTACAACTTTACTATGTCCGCCTCATCTTAACCTTGTCACAATATTGATCCAAATTATTCGCCCAGTATAAAATTCGCCTATAGGTATAAAAACTTTTATACCTATTTAAGGAAATGTCGCTGCAGTAGTGTTACAATCTTTATATACATTATTCTTCCAATATTACAATGTTATAATGCAGTAATGCTACAACCTTGCCTGGAAATATTGTGTCAATATTGCATGTATTATTGTAGCAAGGTGCCAGACGACGTCGCGTCAAGGCAGAAATAGCCATGTTGTCATGCAATGTTACGTCAATACTTACGCCATATAACGAGTTTTTTGGATAGGTAATAGTTTGATCAATTTCACTTCAGTTAGTTACTTTCGCGCTAATTACTGCGTTAGGTAAAGTAAAAGTTTCGTTAGGATAGGTAATGTGCAGTATATAAGAATTTAATCAATTTAGGTTGGGGCAGGTATAATTAGGTTCTTATAAGAGTCAAGTTATATTCAGTTAAAGTAGATCAGTTTATAGATCACGTAGAGTGAAGTTACATCAGTGTGGGTTAAGAAAGAATGACTTGGGTTAAGGAAGTTAAAAGAAGAATAGTGGAAGTTGTCAACAGTGGGTGTCAAAAAATTTATACCATTTTCCAGGCAATGTTTCTAGAAGAATATATACACTTTTTTGAAAAAGGCCTCTCTACGAGAGAGCTATGAGAAACAAGGATTATAGGAAATATTCATTTTTGGGGTTTGGATGATTACACGAGCGAGGAAACGTATACCAGTATTGAAACGGTCATAAATTCTGTCGCAGAGTGTGTTAGGATATGTTATGTGAGGTTAGGTTTTGTCAGGTAAGTTTAGGTTTGTTTTAGTAAGGTTGAGTTTGGTTACATAAAATTAGATTTGGTCAGGTAAGGTAAGCTTAGGCTATTTTAGGTAAGTTTATGTTTTATCAAGTAAGGTTAGATTTGATTTGGTGAAGTTAGGAATTATTATGTAAGGTTAGGAAGAAAATTTCAGGTTTAGTTAAGTGAGGTTAGGTTAAGTAAGGTAATGTGAAGTTCTAAGAGCTTATGATTGGTCAGGTAAAGTTCGGTTTTGTTAGGTAGGGTTAGGTTTAGTTAAGTAAGAATAGGTTTAATCAGGTGTGTTTAGGTTTGGTTAGGTACAGTTCGGTTTCGATAAGTACAGTAGAACGTCTCTATTTTCAAGGTCCTATAATTTCAACTTTCCCCTATCTTGCCTCCCCACCATACAGCTAAACTGTGCAGCGTCACTAAAC
>WNHD01011476.1:0-10427 GCA_011057455.1 Ganaspis sp. Gsp50 | reverse complement strand
GAGAGAGAGAGAGAGAGAGAGAGAGAGAGAGAGAGAGAGAGAGAGAGAGAGTGAGAGAGCGTTGTGGACAAAGGATCGTCAATTAGGCTGTCCAGCGTGACGTCATTCTGCTCCTTGTGCGGTAACTTGCTCTAGATTTTTATTTTACCGACGCATTTATATGTAGAAAAATAAATGTATTTATATATCTATATATATGTCGGTAAAATAAAAATCTACAGCAAGTTACCGCACAAGGGGCAGAATGACGTCACGCTGGACAGCCTAATTGAAATTATTGGATTCGAAATTATTATTTTTAGTTTGCTCTTTTCTTAATGGATAAAGGATTGTAAATTGAAATTATTGGATTCGAAATTATTATTTTAGGTTCGCTCTTTTCTTAATGGACAAAGGATTGTAAATTGAAATTATTGGATTCGAAATTATTATTTTAAGTTCGCTCTTTTCTTTTGGACAAAGGATTATAAATTTAAAATATTGGATTCGAAATTATTATTTTTAGTTTGAACTTAAATGTAAGTCATGAAATGAAACAACATAGAAAGTGACACGCAAAGTTGGAATTTTTTTAGTAACTTTTTGGAAGGCGATATCTGATTTCGAGTGTTTACACAGAAGCTGATGAATTATGTTTAATTTAGGGTGCAGTCACATGCGGAGTAATAAAAGATTTATGGAATAGAATAGACCAGTCGCATAATTGGACACATTAGAACAGTTAGTTTTTGATTGGTCTATTCTATTCTACTAATCCTCTATTCCTCCCCATGTGACTGCACCCTTACAGTATGGCCAAGATGTAACAAAGCAAAACGCTGCCATGGGACGGCGCGACCTAAGAATTTGTGCGCTAATGAAAAAAACCTATGCTTCATTCTTATACCATTATAGAATGAGGTATTTGTCCTTTTCCTTTGAAAGGCAAGGAAGCGGCCAAAATGCCTTGTACAGTCGCGGCCATATATGCCTTTACATTTTGTCACTAGAAAATTTCTACTCAGCGAGTTTCCTTCTATGTAGTTTTACTACATGTCTTAACATTTCATATGGTTATAGAATAAAAATACATAGAAAGAAACTTGATGAGTAAAAATTTTCTAGTGACAAAATGTAATGGCATATATGGCCGCGGCTCTACTACAGGCAGGTGAATTTTGTAACTCGAGATAACGGCACATTTCTTATATGTTTTACATCGCAATTCATGACACGGAAACCTGTATTTTTTTCTTGTGTCATGAATAACCAGAAATAAAAAAATTATGCACTTGTTTAGAGTTACTAGATTCACCTGCAGGACAAGGAATTTTTTGCACTCAAGTGCAGACTTGATCCGCATTCACGTGTCTTTTACATAAAAAAGGGCAACTATCTCATTCCGGTGATGTAAAAGCACCTATATACCACGTTGAAATCGGGCGAGCAACGGGCAATCATCTCTCTTACTCTGATAGGTGTCAGTGGCACAAGTCTGTCTCATTTTCTCATTCGCATTATGACCAATTTTCACAGTATGTAGAATGGAGAAATTGAAAAAACGAAACACACTTACGCCATTGACACCTATAAGAGTAAGAGAGATGATTGTGTCTTGATAAACATGTGTAAACGAGATGTATTAACCTGAAGAAAAAGAGCAAGTAAGACAGAGACATATCCCCGTTTAACTCACAGTCATTATTAGGGTGAAATTCCGTGACTGCGTTTTTTTTGCCGTTTACAACTAGGCCGTTAGTGAAAAAGAGACGAGAGTATATTTTTTGTCATTTGCGCACTCCTGGTCTAGTGATAAAACGAAAAGTAAAACGCAATCATGGGATTTCACCCTTACGGTAAAACATGTTTATTGTGCGTTAGGCCTTTCGGTTCTTAACTAAAGTAATAGTAATTACCAACTCTGGTCAACACTGATTGTTTGTTTGTCAAACTTGTCTTTAGTGCTGTGCGTCAAAATAAACTCGATTCAGTCCGAAAATTTAAGTAAAGCTTTGTTTAGCAGTTTAAAAAAATGTCGTTCAAGTGCGAGTATTGCGGTTTAGTAATTGCAGAGAACGACTTGTTTACAATCGGCTGTGGACACTTGTTTCACGGCAATTGCATTTCTATAATTGTCGAAGGGTGAGTTAATTGAATTTAATAATGTAGAGAAAAGTTGCGTTTTGAATTGAAAAAAATTGTCTATGCTTGCTTGAGTAATTGTAGTCTATGAACTTGATCCTTGATTTAATTTTTATTTCCTTTTGCTGCTATAGGGATGGTCGATGCCTAACCTGCTTGTACGAAGTGGATAATTTTCCTGTTCAATTGCAACCGAGAGTGGATCAGGAAGCAGCTGAAGAGGAAATAAATGTCGCTGATAATGACGAAAACAATGTCGCAATTGACAATGACGAGGACCAGGTGCAAGAATGTGAAAATTGTGCCGAGATGCAGACGAGAATAGATGCTCTAAAAATCGAGCTGGACGATGCATTGGACCTCGTAGATGATTTGATCAATCAGCTGAACATATTGTTAAATAAATAATATATCTATAATTTGAATACTATTAATTGTAAAAGAAAATTTTAGTAAACAGGCTATTTTGGAAAAAAACTTGTATAAATGTTTGAACGCATTTAACGGAAAAATGTAATATTGTTCAATTTGGAAAAATATAATGTTTGGAAAGGAAAAGGAAAAGATATTTAAATTCACTAAAAAAGTTATACGTACGCTAAGCGCCAGAGAATAAAAGGATGAAATAATTAATTCATTTTTTATTAAGTTTAAAAGAACGGGAATATAGAATATAGAAAAAAATCTGAATATTCACATTGCAGTCTTGTTATTCTCGTCTAAACATTTTTGGAATTTTTTTTTTTTTTTAAATAACCTCAATCATTTAATGTTTTACAAATTTTTTAATGACTAAATTTTATAAATCGCCTATAAATATCTTCATTTTATCAAAAAATCATGTTCTTCTCCTAATTTTGACAAAAATACATAAATACACGAAATCCCAAGAGCTGAAATCTAATAATAAGACAAACGCAAAATAGTCAAATGATTTTTTCTCGAAAAAACAAGACAATTTATTCCTAAAGTATTTAAAATTTTTTTAAAAATAATCATCCTCGTCTGACAACAATGCCGCCTTGTCCTCAGGAGTTAAAAGTTCTTCAAATTCTTCGTCCATTTCTTTAAAATACAGAGCTTCAGCTGCCCGTGGAGCCTCTACTTCTACTTTTTCTTCTTCTTTATCTTCCTCTTCTATTTTCATTTTTACTTCCGCACTTTTGTCACCATTTTCTTCCTCCTTCTCCTCCTCCTCCTCCTCCTTCTTCTTCTCAAAAAAAATAGCAGACTCTTTTCCAATGTCGACATTTTTAGTGTCTTCAATCTCTTTATCTTCTGCAAGCAAAGAATTGGTAATAAGTTAATTACTTTTGTTATATGAAAATAAATGATGTAGATGAAGAATGTAGTTCCGCCCGGAGGATGGGGGGGGCATAACATGACTTTATTACTCTAATTAGGTAAATATTTGTCTTTAAAGCAACAATAATTCAGCAAAAAAGTGAATTCACAATGAAACACATAAGGTAAGTGACCCAGTCGTGGCCGCGGTACCAGTGATCGTGGCCGCCCATGCATTAACCTCAAAAAGTGAAAATAAAATTAAGTAATTCCATACAAATAACGCATTTAAAATGTTAAACTAAATTGTGGCATTCGTCTTTTGCCGAAATATTCATGTTTTAACTATCAGGACATTTGTAAATAATGGTGGCCAAGATTGGTACATTAAAAACGTTTGTTTTATTATCTTGATTTATAACTTTTCTTTTAAAGAAATCATATTTGCCCTAATAATAACTGTTTCCAAAATGTTCAATGTTTCTAAAAAGCATTAGCACTTTATTCTTTATACTTTATAGACTTTAAAATAAAAGTTTCAATTTTTCTTAAAGTGTCCACGATTGGGTCACTTACCTTAGTATTAGAGAAATCATTGCATACCGAATACAGATGAAACTAAAAGACAGTTCATTTACCTTCATCTACAATTGTTGTTGCACAAGGAGAAGCAAGTGAAACCTCGTCCATTTGAATTTCATCTCCAACTCTGCTGGGCTTATTGTCCTTAAGGACATAATTAAGGTATTCCAGAAGGCTCTCCGGAATATAGCTGAAAAGAATTCACTTGGAACATAAGAAAAAAAATAAGACAAAACGACCATTGCTAATTTGAAAAAAAAGTATTATTATTAATTATCTAATAACAGTTAGTTGTTTGTTTTAATTGCCCCTTGCGCTACCAAACCACAAAAATATATTTTGGGTAAGTGCACCTATTCGCGCCAAAGTATTGGCGAGAATCATGATTTATTTTTTAATGTAGATAATAAACTATTGTGCAGTCTCTAAATCTGAATTAGTAGAAAATTACTAATTGATAGTAGTTCTCTACTAATTGTAGGAGTGCCGATTCGTTTACCCCCAATTAGTAAAAATCTACTAATTCAGTTAATAACTTCAAGTGACAAGATTCTATTAACAGTGGATATGTCAATTTCAATTGAACAAATAATATAAATTGAACAAAATATAAATGTGCCCCTTGTAAAAATTTCTGATAGAAACCGGACACAAGAAACTGGTGAATTTTGCAACAAGAACGTATAGAATTCGGATTAAAAACTTATAATAACCGTATGATTTTCGGATAAGAAGGTTGAAATTACCGATGAAACCGGATAAGCAACGTTTGATTGTAAATTCGGTTTTCTATGCCACATTGGATTCGTACATAACCGTATAAATAACATTTCTGAATTTGAATAAAAATTTAATTTCAATTTTATATGACAGATTCAGAACTGATAAAACCTGACAATCGGACAGACAAGAAACGGATTAAAATATCCGGTTTATTCCGAAAAAGTTATCCCGTTTTTGTGTCTGGTTTCTATCCAAAATTTTGAGCAAAGTGAGGTTAAGTTGTCAGTGGCGAACATTTTACTGACACACAAGTTTTTAGAACCAAAAAAAGTGTCATGAAAATCCTTAGTCCTCTCCGAGGGCTCCAGCAGTATACTAGAATAAACATTAAAAAAGAAGCATAGCAAAACACCTAAAACAAAAGATTCATTATTGAGAAAATACTTTTTCCACTTATTCTTTTGCAACACAATAATGTGCAATGCTTGTAGCATATTACACAAATTCATACGCTATTCAATAAAACATTAATTATTTACGTTTTGATGGTCAAATAGTAATTTCAACATAACCTCCAAACATTTCAAATATATAAAACAACTTTCTGCACAAACTCGACGCTAATATCGTGTATGAACGACTGTCTTTCTCGATTCTGCACAGGAAGTTCTTCAATGTATTTGTAGGTTATGTAAAAAAAGTCTATTGTTGCCAAAAAATTGAAATTAATTTTTTTTTCTTCATTAAATTATAAACAAATTGAAAAAGAAGATTCTGCAGAGATTGAAAAATTCTCGTGATCCAAAAGCAAAATTGTAAGACAATTTTCTACGTAAAAAAACTCACATAGAATTCTCTACAATAGGCTCAAATGGACTGACATTGATGTCGATGCCATCATTCTGTTCTTCTTGTTCTTGTAGAATAATAAAGGACGGAATGATCGTATCGACATTAATGTCAGTCCATTTGAATGTATTGTGGAGCCACCATAACACGTAGACGGTTCTGGGAAAGTTTGCTGAAAATCTGGTTGGAGTAAGAGAGAGGAACTGATTTGAACTGGACAAAATTGTATTTTCTGTCTCTGTTACTCCAACGTGATTAAAGGATAATGCAGAATAGGCGATTTGAGGTTAGGGTTTCACGTCGACGCGTCGATTGAACAATGGAAAACAATAGACCGACGCGTCGGTGTTAACACGTCGACGTTCAGAAACTACATATTCTGGACTTTCGTTAATAGCAAACTTTCCCAGAACCGTCGACGTGTCTAAGCGCCCTTATAGTTTTGGCACTGTCAATGCAAGCAAGAACATATGTATGCTTTTTAAAAGATAGTAAGACACAACGCTGTTAGTGTCCTTCTCTCACTCCAATGAACAAGACAAACTCATGTAAATGCCACAAGAGTAAAAGAGATGATTACCCTTTTCGCCCGCTACCAATGACCAATGAATCATGCAAGCGCCATAAGGCCGCTTCCGTCAATTTCACAAACAAAACAGAAGCTATCCCATTCTGATGTAAGAATGTAGCATAGGTGTGTCTCTTTCTCGCACAAGTTTCTCGTTTTAGAAAAAGAAAATCTTGCAACTCGTGCGAAAAAAAGAGACCTACTTATATTACATTCTTGCAGCAGAGTAAGGTTGTTTTCGAGGTTAACGCTGTCAGTGCTGAAAAATCTGATGGTGAGGTTTTCCAATTCTGGTCAATAGGTTTTTTTAAGTGGTTGATACTTTTGACCTAAAGGAAAGCCATGCTGTTTTTCGCTTACCCTCAAAACACGTAATTATCTAATAGCATCCTTTTCTCTTGGGTCGAAAGTTTCAACCAATTAAAACACTGTTTACCAGAACTGGCAAACAACACCTTCATGTTTTTCAGCGCTAACAGCGTGAACCTCGTAAACAGTCTAAGGGTGACGTCCCATGACTGCGATTTTCTGTGTGTTTTATAACTAGGCCATGAGATAAAAAGAGACGCAAGTATATGTTTGTCATTTGCGCACTCATGCGGTCTAGTGGTGAAACGCAAAGAAAAACGCAGTCATGGGACGTCACCCGATAGTTGCCCTTTTCCTATAAAAGCCCCAACTTCCGATCCCTGAGCGCGACTGTGTGTACAGTCGTGTTCAACGATGCCTTCCCTCTGGGAAGGCACTAATTTGGTATGTTTTGCCCACTTTATCAATATTGACATGAAGTAAGAAAATTATAGAATTAGGCAACACATGTCAAATCGGTGCCTTCCCTGAGGGAAGGCATCGTTGAACATCACTGTACATTCGAAATCAACGACATGTGAACATTTCCATTGGAGAAAATGACAATGAACGTAGTACACTCTTGTTAATTTGCTTATTAATGGAGAACGCTTGTTTGGAATTTCGTGTCTGTGTATGTTTGTGTATTAAATCTGTAAAATCACCTGAGAGTTATTGTGAATTGTCTATAATTACTAGTAACATTCTCCTTTCCTTAATCAACCGATTTATCTTGATATTTATGTTTTTTTATTTGGCTTTCTTACTATTATAATAAAATATAGAAACTGTTCACGAATACAACGTTACCAAAATCATCACCTGAACCTCTGCATAGCCGGCAGGTAAACAAATAGTCATTTTGTTGTTATTGTGTTCATCTTTTCTAGATCATTGTGTTTATTTATTCTACAATTATTTGCAACTTTTAAATTAAAAGCTCATGCACCTATTGTTCTTTCACAGTTTTAATGACCAAAAAGTTTGACGAAATGGGGAAGACCATGAAAATTGCATGTGTCAGGCAATACAAGACACAACAATTTTTCCTACTTCCTATCACCAGTATCGAAAGCAGATTCAATGCAGACACATTTGACGAAAATGATAAAGTTAAATTAATGTACGACATTCGCATCCCAAAGCAAGCAATAAGCAAAGGACAAGTGTTTTTCGTGGCAAGTAAGTTGCAGTGCTTTTATTCTTTTAATCATAATTTACATGTAATTGACATTATTATACAAATAATGTTTAATAAAAAGGCTTTCGTAAATATTGTCAAAAATTTTTTTTGCAGACAAATTTTAATACTTTATATGGTATTTCATTTTAACAAATTTGATTCTCCGCAAGCACTGATAGTTTGTTACGTTTTGCAATAGCTTATTTTACGTAAAGTGAAAATATTTTTCTACAACTTTAACATTACTAAATTTAACAGGTTGTGATTTAAAAAGAAAAGACAGAATATAATTGCAAACTGACAAAAAATGTTATTACCAGTCACAATCTCTTGTTAATTTGTTAACAGTATTTTAAATACATCTCAGAAGCTATTCCATATTTGCAACCGTTGCATTTTAATTTTAAAAATTAATAATAATCGACAATTGACAAATAAATGGAAATGGACTAGTATATATTTTTTTTGTAATTAAAAAACTTTAACAATTAATGGATAAATTTAAAGCAATTTGTTTACACGAATCTTGAAACAAACAATACATTTTCATGCATTAAGCCTGAAATTAATAATAAACACTTCTTTACCTTTACCTACAGTAATAATAGAGAATTACATTGATTGACTGGAGACGATTAACTTGAAATAAGAGAATATTTTTTTGTTTTGAATAATTTATTTTCTTGGCCCAAGTTATCATTAGCATTGGTCCATCTTCTTGAAATAAGAAGCTGAGGTTCGTTACAAGTAGATTCTGGTTATTATTTTAACTAAATTATTTTACTACCACAAATTCCCAAAGAAAGTGTTGAATGCAGTAGACTATTATATTCTTAAGAAAAATAATAAAGTATTGCTTTGAAAATTTATAATTTTTTGTCTTATGTAAAGTTATTTATTTGCTTGAAAAAATATAATTTTTCGTCTTATAGAAAGTTATTTATTTGCTTGAAAGAAAAAACATGTCTTACTGACTTGCAATCCCAATATTGTTAATCCAAGTCAAGAGTAGTTGATGAAATGTAAGGTAAATGTCCCAATTGAGAGTCCTAATGAGAATTGCTACTACAGAAAGTAGCTCGAAAACATTGTTTCACAATTTGCTTTTAAAATAATTATTTTAGAAATAAATTAAACTTACTTATTTCATGGGTTAATGTGGTATTCCTAAAATACAATTAATAAATTCTTTTTGAATGAGAAAGGATTTTGCGCCAATTTCTGTCTTAATACGAAAATGCATAATGATGGTCACTTCTTTTAGTATTCTGGCAAAATGTGCAACATAAATAAAAATTTTTTTTATATTTCTTTGCAACTGGCGATCAATACTTGAGAGAAACTGAATTTTGGAATGTAAACCTAATTGAATGGAAATATGTGTAATGAATTTATCACTCGGTTATATTTGATAAAAGTATTTAAGAAATAAAACAAATTCAAACTTTATTGCGATTGTTTATAAAATTTTATAATTGTTTCTAACCAAATTATAGCATCTTACTTCTGAAAACTGAGAATAACTTATTATTACATGAAAATAACAGAAATTTGTTTAATTATACATTCATGAATAGCTAAGAAAATTATTGCTACAAAGCACCTAATCTAAAAGAATTGACAATGCAATGTTATTTGTTGAAAAATTTTAATTTATTTTTAAAAATTACACTGTTTCTACAGGAAAAAAACACAGAAAGAGAACTGTTTTTTTTTTCTTTTTGTCATTGGTTATAATAAGTAAAGTCATCATTTTTTATTATTTTCTCAATTGAAACCAATGAGGACGTTAATTGTTGTTAATAATGAAATGGAATAATTATTTTTTCCAATTAAATTGTTTTAACATTTATTACAAATGTAATTCAAAAATTTAAAGGTCAGTAAAATTTGCATGGTGCATTTTTCAAAGTATTTTCTACTTTACATTTTAAAAAGTACTCAGAACATGCAATAAATTTGTCTAAAAGAATTTGCTTATTTTAAATTGTTTTAATAATGTAAAGTCCAAGTTGACATTTAACAGCAAATGCAAAGTCTACCTATCAAGGTGTAAAAAGTAATATTTTAACTTTAAATAAATATTTATACCTTCTTTCTGAGGTACTTTTAAAATATATTATTTTATCTTTCTATTTTCTAGATACTGTAAAGGAAATGAACCAAAAACTGAATTCAGTAAATATTCTGAGAAAGGCTAATGTCATAGTGGAACTGAACGACACTACTTCGCATGGAGAAGCTGCAGCATCTAATGTCGACGATTCTACAAGAATAGTAACTAATTTACAGACTGGACATGCTTCTGCTGTAAGCAAAACTGTCTCAAAGACGAAGGTTTTTAAAATAGTATTCAAATAGACAAAGCAATTTGTAAACATAATTGGCACTTGTCATATAACTTTTATTTTACCTTAAAATTGACACATTGAATGTACGTACTGATAATTTTAATTGCAGTTATTAATTAATCCTTAATTTACTGAAAAGTATCAACTACATTCAATGATGCTTCTTGAGTTTATAATTTATCTTTTCTGTACTTTGTAAATTACAATGCTGACATAATCACACGCATTTTAATGCAAATTATTCATTTTGAAAAGTTTATTTACATTTCATTTTAATTAATAAACCATAAGTAAAAGTAATTAAAACTTTGTACATTTATTTATAGTTAACTGGAAATTCAGCGGAAACGGACGAGAATGGAGCGGAAAAGAAGTTGGCTGAAAATTCTTGTTTAGAAGCAAAGGACAAGAACAACAT
>WNHD01011475.1:0-12530 GCA_011057455.1 Ganaspis sp. Gsp50 | reverse complement strand
AACGAAACAAAATTCCAATGAATTTTCGTTCCGAGCCTTTGGCACGGAACGGAACAAAATTAAATTTTAATTTTGTTCCGTTTCCGTTCCCATCCCTGAGAGGAATTATTATTATTGTCTGGATAATGCAAAACAAAGTTTTTGAACAAGAATTATTCTATTTAATATTGTATTCTATTCAGTATTGTATTCTATTCAATATTGTATTCTATTCAATATTGTATTCTATTCAATATTGTATTCTATTCAATATTGTATTCTATTCCATTTCTATTCTTTTGCAACAAAATTCTTATTGAATATGAAATCCTTTTAAAACTTCTGTTGAAAATCAAGTATGGGCTTAAAAAACAGTTTTTAGGCTTATTTCAAACCTAATTGTATCCAATTATATTTATGTTGTTTTGAAACCAAATAATTTTAAACCTATTTGCTTCAAACCTACATTTGTTTCCATACATTTAATCAACTTTCAACCTTAATTCGTTTCAAAATTGAGCTAAATTCGCTTAAAATTTAGTTGGCTTTAAATTTAAAGTTGCTTCGTACATAAATTTATTTCAAATTAAATTCGCTTCAAACCAAAATTCGTTTTAATCCTAAATGATGTTATTTCTTCATTAAGAAAAAAGTGGGTCTATTAATATATTTTCACGAAAATAGTCATTACTTTCCTATTAAAATGTACTTTACTATTTTTGTATTAATAATCCCTTATCTACCTTTTGCGTTCTAAGTTTATGCTAAGCTATCAATAGTTATGGAAGGTATTCAAATACTGTTAATTATGAAAATAATATACTTTATTGTTCGATGTTATGTTTTTGCTTCACTAAATGATATTGCTATCTTAATGCTTTTTAAAACCACGTGGATTTTTTTAGTCACATTGCATTTTTTTGACATTCTTTTTAATGGTACTGATTTGTTTTTTAGTAACATAAATTTTTTATTTTTAAATGATATTGACTCTTTTGAATGATATGACTTCATTTCATTTTCATTTCATTTATTTATTTTGTCCCAGGAGACCTTGAGGACTTCTTTTGAATGATTGACTTCTTTTGAATTATTGACTTCTTTTGAATGATTGACTTTTCTTGAATAATTTGACTTCTTTTGAATGATCGATTTTTTTAGTGGTTTGAATTCTTTTGAATGATTTTAACTTTTTTTTTAATTACATTGGATTACTTTTAATAATATATTACATTTTTGATATTATTCTTTAATGATAAGAGAATAGAAACTTTGGTTATTAATATTAATGGCATTGATTTTTGGATTACTTGCAGAGTACTCGGAAGATATTTATCCATATGCAACATTCCAGTTGAAAGAAAGTGTACCTGCAGGTGGCGACAGTCGATGTGACTCTGCTGCCCCTCTTCAAACTTTTGTCTATCATGATCCTCGGTTATCAGCTGCTGATACACTCCAATTGCGAGAGGTAATTAATATTAATTATTAACCTGATATTTATTTTTATCAGTAATGCTTAGAAAAATTATGTAGTTGCACGTTTTTCTCATCGAAATTACAAAAAAATCATTTTTGTTACTTAGTTTCTCAATTTTTTCAATTATCGTAAAAGCAATTATTGTCTGAATGTGATATGAATCAGATTAATTTTCTGTTATTAAAACTATTAGTTTTCGTCAAATAGAATACTTTAAAAACTTTTCATTAACGATTAACATTAAATTCATTAAGAGCAAATGAAAGATGTAGCACTTGAGAGAGAAGAAATTTCGTAACAAAATAAAATAGTTGCACAAAACTAGATGCATGATCTCCATTTCATTCAATAAAACAATTTCATTGGAACAATTCTGAAATACTTATTTGGAAATTAATTCTTTGATTATTATCGTTGAAGCTATTGTTAAATTATCTTTTATTTGTTTTTGATTTTATCACTAATAATGCAAGTAATTGCTTAAAGTTTGAATTCACTGTTCCAAACTTCAATTCATTTCATCAAAGTTCAATTCACGTGTTCAAACTTTCAATATATTTGGTTAGAATTAAATTCAGATGTTCCAAAATTTAATTTATTTGATTAAATAATAATTTATTTATTCCAAGCTCGATTTATTTGATTTATATTAAGTTTCATTCAATTGCTTCAAATTCAATTCATTGTTTCACTTTCAATTCTTTGTTTCACTTTTAATTAATTGTTTTAATTTTAATTCATTTTTCCACTTTCAATTCTTTGTTCCACTTTCAATTGATTGTTTTAATTTTAATCCATTTTTCCACTTTCAATTCTTTGTTCTACTGTTAATTGATTTTTTTAATTTTAATTCATTTTTCCACTTTCAATTCTTTGTTTCACTTTCAATTGATTGTTCAAATTTTAATCCATTTTTCCAATTTCAATTCTTTGTTCCACTTTCAATTGATTGTTCAAATTTTAATCCATTTTTCCAATTTCAATTCTTTGTTCCACTTTCAATTGGTTGTTTTAATTTTAATCCATTTTTCCACTTTCAATTCTTTGTTCTACTTTTAATTGATTTTTTTAATTTTAATCCATTTTTCCACTTTTAATTCTTTGTTTCACTTTAAATTAATTGTTTTAATTTTAATTCATTTTTCGACTTTCAATTCTTTGTCCCACTTTTAATTTATTTTTGCAATATTGATACATTCTTCCACATTCAATTCTTTGTTTCTCTTTGAATTTCTTGTTCCAAATTCAATTAATTGTTTTATTTTCATTTTTTCAACTTTAAGTTCGTTTTACAATTTTAATTCATTTCTCGAATTTCAATTAATTTGTACTAAATTCAAATCATTGTTCCGAATGTAAGTAATTTCTACAAATTTGTCATTTTCCTTAAGTTTGAATACCCAGTAGAAAATGTAAATGATTGTTTTAAAGTTCACTTGTAATATCAAATCATTGTTTAAACTTCAAGTCACAGTGAAATTAATTTTTTATCATTTCAAGTTGAATCTTTTGTATTAGATTCAATTTATTTTTGCAAGTTTAGGTTATTTTTTCAATTTCAATTCACTGTTTTAAGTTCAAGTTATTGACATAAGTTTAAGTCGTTTATTGCAAATTGATGTCATTTGTTTTAAATTTAATGTATAGTAACAACTTTAAATCGTTGTTTTAAATTTAATTCATAGTTTTAAATTAAAATTATTGTGCCAAGCTTAAATCATTGTACCAAGTTTGAGTCATTTTTTCAAATTCCAGTCATTGTCACAAGTTCAAATCATTGTTTCAAATTCAAGTAATTGTCACAAGTTCAAATCTTTGTTTCAAATTCAAGTAATTGTTCTAAGTTCAAATCATTGTTTCAAATTCAAGTAATTGTTCCAAGTTCAAATCATTGTTTCAAATTGAAGTAATTGTTGTAAATTCAAATCATTGTTTCGAATTGAAGTAATTGTTCTAAGTTTAAATCATTGTTTCAAATCCAAATAATTCTTTCAAGTTCAAATCATTGTTTCAAATTCAAGTAATTGTTCCAAGTTCGAATCATTGTTTCAAATTCAAGTAATTGTTGTAAATTCAAATCGTTGTTTCGCATTTGAAGTAATTGTTCTAAGTGTAAATCATTGTTTCAAATTGAAGTAATTGTTCCAAGTTCAAATCACTGTTCCAAAATCAAATCATTGTTTCAAATCTTTGTTCAAAGATCAATTCATTGTTTCATGTTCAAATAATTGTTTCGAATTCAAGTAACTGTTCTAAGTTCAATTCATTGTTCCAAAATCAAATTATTGTTTCAAATCTTTGTTCAAACATCAATTAATTGTTTCAAGTTCAATTCATTGTTCCACGTTCAAATGATTGTTTCCAATTCAAGTAATTGTTCCTAGTTTTATTCCTGGTTTCAATTTGAATCCAGTTTTATTGTTCGAACTGGACAATAATATGGATTTAATATGGACAAAGAATGGATTAAAAAGCGCGAGAAAAAAGGTCGTTTCAGGTACGTAGCGTCGCGAATCGTTATCATTCGTGACATTTCAAGATCTATTTCCCATCAAAATCCATAGTTTTCATTATTATTAGTCTTCCATTACATAGTTCGCTGTTTTGCGAGTAGAAAACTGAATTCGACTATTAATTTATTACAGTAGCATTGCAACCAATCATTGCGCGACTGCTGGTCCCTCTTGCTTCCTTTTCGCAATGTTCATTTCCAATTAGCAATAACTGTTGCTCAATCAGTCATAACTCGAACGTTCATCATTGAATCAACCAATTGCGTCTGATTGCAGTCGGATTGCAACCGGTACTCTAAGGTGCGCGGAGGCCGTTCGTCCTCTGCACCATTGCATAAAACGCACAAGACCCATCAGGGAAAGTCCGAGTCGGAGGAGTACGACACCCTGGGCTCGGACAGCGACACGGAAGTCGGGACCAGCAGCCGAACTGAGTCTTCCAATCACCTCGTCGATTCGCATCTTTCGGCCTCCGTAGCTGCCGCTGACGCGCGTGTTCACAGTACGCTTTCATTTTTATCGATTTGCATTTTTTATCTGTCAATTTTATGCCCAGAAACTATTGGACTAGTTGGTCCAATTCTCAAACTGTTTTATCCAATAGTTAAACTGGTTGGTCCAAAAGTTAGACTAGTTGGTCCAGAAGTTGGACTACTTGGTCCAAAAGTTAGACTTCTTGGTCCAAAAGTTGGACAAGTTGGTCCAAATGTTGGACAAGTTGGTCCAAATGTTGGGCTACTGGTCCAAATGTTGGGCTACTGGTCCAAAGGTTGGACAAGTTGTTCCAAAAGTTGGTCAGAATGTTGGACAACTTGTTCCAAAAGTTGGGCAAGTTGTTCTAAAAGTTGGGCTATTTGGTTCAAAACTTAGACTAGTTGGTCCAATAGTTAGATTTAATTACATAGAAATAGATTAGATAGGTTCATCTCTAGGATTAAACTCTACGAAACAAAACAATTTCCGAAATTATCCTTACGAAAAAATATTATAGGAAAAGTAATACTTTTAAAACAAAAAGTCCACTAGTCGAAAATAATTTTCAGCTTTGTTGAACTTATTTATAATTGTTGATTAAAGCTAATTGAGACTATAAATCGTTGGCTACAATTTACAATATTATACTCTCTAAATCTAAATAAGTGAAATCCTATTTTTAAGTCAAAAGTCTTCCACCACTTACATACAAGTTTCACACGAAAATAAGTGAAATTCCACACAAAATTAAGTAAAAATTTCACTTATTTTCGTGTGAAACTTCACCTATATGTAAATGTAATTCCACACAAAATTAAGTGGAAATTTCACTTATTTTCGTGTGAAACTATATGTAAGTAGTGGAATACTTTTGACTTAGAAATAAGTAGATTTCACTTATTCAGATTTCAAAAGTGTGCACTTTTCTTTTATTTATATCTTTTTGTATCAGAAAAATTGTGACACAACAATGATTACAAGTTGGCGCTACTTTTTCTATAATAGATTTTCCTAAAGAAAGACTGGAAAACAGCTTGGAAAGAATTAGAGCATAAGAAAGTGGTAATTGTTAAAAGTGGTATTCATTAATATTTCTTTTTTCCAGACTTCCTGTACCATGGACCAGAATCTAGCACGTCTACAGAACCCTCACCGGTTTTTGAGAGAAAATCGTTTCCTGGAAGGGGACGACCCAAGTAAGAATTATTTTTTCTATTCAATCATGGTGGGTTAAAATTGGCACGTTGTAGTGCCATTACATCGCTGCAGCATTGCATCACAATGTAAAGCAATATTGCACGACAATGCAATAAAATATG
Source organism: Ganaspis sp. Gsp50 (assembly GCA_011057455.1). Taxonomy (NCBI): domain Eukaryota; kingdom Metazoa; phylum Arthropoda; class Insecta; order Hymenoptera; family Figitidae; genus Ganaspis; species Ganaspis sp. Gsp50. The sequence continues at coordinate 6,765 of WNHD01011475.1, read as the reverse complement.
CTGTCTGACTCTACATTCTATTTTCTAAAGAAAATCGAAAATAAAAATTTTATTAAAAATGCTCAATAAGTATTTTCTACAGAATTAAAACCGTGAAAATTCGATTTAATGTGATGTCTGACTCAACATAGTATTTTCTACTGAATCTGGAAAGTAAAAATTCCATTCAATGTTACATGATTTAACAAGGTTTTTTCTAATGAATTTAACCGTGAAAATGTGATTAAACAGAACCTATCAAAATTCCTAAACAATTTCTATAGTAGCAAGCTCGCAATAGATCATCGTTTTTAAATTCAATTTTTAAAGAATTGGGGTTTAAAGCTCCTTGACCGGAACTTATAAAAATTCCTGACGTTTTCAGCAGGGTTTTTCGCAATATATCATAGTTTTAAAATCAAATTTAAAAGAATTAATATTTTCAATGAGGAAGACAAGATTCAAGTTTAAAAATCAAAAAATTGAAAATTCCAAGATGTCCATCATTTTTCATCGAGCTTTTTAGTCCCGAAAAAGCTTCTCGAACGGAAATAATCAAAATTCCTTATCATTTCCGGGATCAGGTTCGCTATACATCACCATTTTAAATTCAAATTGAAAAGAATTAGTGTTTTGAACATCGAAGTCAAGTTTTTTGATTTAAAATCAAATAATTGAAAATCCCAAGCTGTTTCGCATTTTTCATCAAGCTTTTCAGTTCCGAAAAAGCTCCTTGATCGGAACTAATAAAAATCCCTGATCACTTCCGGGATCAGGTTTGCTACAGTAGATCACCGTTTTAAATTCAAATTGAAAAGAATTAATGTTTTGAACACTGAACACAAGATTTATGATTTAAAATCAAATAATTGAAAATCCTAAGTTGTCTATTATTTTTCATCAAGCTTTTTAGTTCCAGAAAAGCTCCTTGACTGGAAGTAATCAAAATTCCTGACCATTTCCGGGGTCTGGTTCGCTATATATCATCGTTTTTAATTCAAATTTTAAAGAATTAGTATTTTCAAAACGGAAGTCAAGATTCGGGTTTAAAAATCAAATAATTGAAAATTCAAAGATGTCCATCATTTTTCAAGCTTTTTAGTTCCAGAAAAGCTCCTTGACCGGAAGTAATCAAAATTCCTGACCATTTCCGTGGTCTGGTTCGCTAATTTTAATTTTAATTTTTTAAGCTTTTTAGTTCAAGAAAAGCTCCTTGACCGGAAGTAATCAAAATTCCTGACCATTTCCGTGGTCTGGTTCGCTAATTTTAATTTTAATTTTTTTTATTTAAAATTTTAAAGAATTAGTGTTTTCAAAACGGAATTAAGTCAAGATTCGGGTTTAAAAATCAAATAATTGAAGATTCAAAGATGTCTAGCATTTTTCATGAAGCTTTTTAGTTCAAGAAAAGCTCCTTGACCGGAAGTAATCAAAATTCCTGACCATTTCCGGGGTCTGGTTTGCTATATATCATCATTTTTAATTCAAATTTTAAAGAATTAGTGTTTTCAAAACGGAAAACAAGATTCACGTTTAAAAATCAAATAATTGAAAATCCCATGATGAACCTCATTTTTCATCAAGCTTTTTAGTTCTGAAAAAGCTCCTCGAACGGAAATAATGAAAATTCCTGACCATTTCCGGGATCAGGTTTTCTATATATCATCGTTTTCAAATTCAATTTTTAAAGAATTGGGGTTTTCAATACTGAAGACAATATTCGTTATTAAAAATGAAATAATTGAAAATTGCAAGATGTCTCTGAAATTTCATCAAGCTTTTTGGTGTCAGTAAAGCTCCTTGACCGGAACTGATAAAAATTGAATAAATAAAAATTCTAAGATTTCTCTGAAATTTCTTCAAGCTTTTTAGTTACATAAGAGCTGCTTAAAGATCGTCTGACTCAATGCAGGTTTTTCTACTGAATCCCATGCCTGCTCATTTTTTTAAGTGTATTTTCTCACTCAAAATGGTATTTAGTTGACTACGAAAAATTTGGATTAAATTTCTTTTCATTAAAGTAGGCATCACCATAATGGGTAGAGTAGGTTATTAAGGGGTCGTTCATAAACTACGTAGCTCGTCAAGGGGTGGGGGGGGGTCAATACATTTGCTACGCTAAGAGGAAAAAATGGCGCTAATAAATAATCCATGTGCTACATGGAGGGGAGGGGGGGGGGTCTAAATTTCCCAAAAAATGGGCTACGTAGTTTATGAACGACCCCTAAACAGCTGTTAATTTTTTTTAACAATTTGATTAATTGGCATGTGGAAGAGATCCTTAATTAAATGCCACCTTTAGGATTGAATTATAATTATAAAATATTTGTATTTAATTGATTATTTTGTCTCATTATTATTATTATTGTTTATTTATTTATTTATTATTTTTATAAAGTCTAATGAGAAAACTGTTGACAGGGTGTTACAGTTGGCGCGTTATACCGGCGAGGAGGCCAGGTCAATCTTCGGGTTCAACGGGTCTGGCAATTCCAGGCACCAGTCGAGCTCTGTCTTCCGGGAGCACCAGCAGCAGGAACGCGACGGATCGGGAAACCTGTTTATCCCCAAATTGGATCCACCCTCGGGTTTCTCCGACCCGCATGAATTAAGTGAAGCTGAATGCGATTTAGATCGAGGGCGGAGCGGTCAACGAAATCTTCGTGACTTTATTATCGCGGTGTAAATAAAAAATGATTGTAAGCGTGTTTTATCATGAATTATCACTCAATTTATTCATTTCGAATTACATCGATGAAAGCAGAATGAAAACTCAACTGCCATTAAGAACCTTTTACTCGGTCATCAAATCTGTGTACTTGAAAATCTCGGATAATCGCGCGCCAAAAAGTTGTCTTGTTGATATATCGTATACTTTATAATATATATGTACATTGTTTAATACGAGATTCGTACTCTTGTGTTTCAAACAATTTTAGAGATTGTTTATATTCTATTTACTTTGTAAAATATACAAAAAACGAATTGCAGTTTGGATATACATTTTGTCTTTATTTATTGCCACATATCACATTCCTTTTTATTTTTCTGCCAATTGTGGAAAAGAAAGTTTCGATTTTTCTATGCGTGTTGTAAATTGGGTTTTTATTACCTTTTGTTTAGGGAAAATTTTATAAATTATTTTCATATTGTGGTACAAAGATACATAATATTTCAGGAAACTTGTATTTTTTTGGTAAAAAAGTTTTTTTTATGGAAATACTTATTTTAGTGGTTTTGTTTTTTTTATTTGTGTTTTATTTATTTATAAAAATGGGACCACACTTTGTGTATATAAATTTAATGCTACACTTTGTGAACATGAGTAAAAAAACTCTTTGTGTTTATGTATAATTTCTACACTTTGTATATGTGAATGTGACACGCTCCGAAGAAAAGGACCCTAAGGAGGTTTTGATTATAGGTTATGTTTGATAACAATTTTAACTTCATTAATGCTTCCCTTTTAATTATTTGCAGACTACAACAGTTTTTATTAATTGTATATATACTTAGCATTCAAAGAAACCACTTTTTGATTGCAAATATAAATAATATGCATAACTTTTATCAAGTTAAAATTACCATCAAACATAACCTATATTCAAAAGCTTCTAAGGTCCCTTTCTTTGGAGCATGTCACAATTAAAATACTACACTGAAAAAAAAATTATTTGAGTAATTATTATTGGAATCAAATAAATGGCATTTGAATCAATTATTTCTGTATTTGAATCAAATATTGTTTATTGGATTCAAATAATAATTACTTGGTTCAAATAAATATTTATTTCATAATAGATAAATAAAAGGTTATTTGAATCAAATAAATTTTTTTTCAGTGTACAATTTGTGTGTACAAATAGAATTCTACACTTTGTGTGTACAAATGAAATACTACACTTTGTGTGTACAAATAAAATACTACACTTTGTGTGTACAAATAAAATACTACACTTTGTGTGTACAAATAAAATACTACACCTTGTGTATATAAATAAAACACAAAACATTGTGTGCATAAGTAAAATACTAAAGTTGGGTAGTAAATATAATTTTACACTATGCATATAAATATTATATGCAGTAAGAGAACCGTTCATAATTTTTTAACATTAGCCAAAGCTACTCGATAGACATAAAAATCGCAAAAAAATGAATAAATAATTATTCCTACATACAAAAGATATTTATGAAAAAATCTCTTTTTATTATAAATTATTATAGTTCTGCAGAGTTATATTTAAAATATAAATTTTTGAATTCACAATTTCGTCAAACGTGAGATGAGGTGCATAAATTATTGTCAACAATATTAATTATAACTTCAGCTCCATATGATTGCTTTTAGAGAGTTTGTTTTCATTTAATTTAATAGTTATTAGAGAGTTTATTTATCATTTAATTCCTCTATAAAAATATTATATGAATATTCCTGCTTTTAAATAATAATTTACAAAAATAGTAAAAAAATGTATAAGTTTAGACTACAGAGAGTGAGCATAACCCTTTTAAAGTAAACGTTATCTTCTAGTTGGTCGTGGAAGTTGACAAATTTTGTTGTGAACCGGAATCGACATGAATCCAGCCAGAGCAATTCCTATAGAATCAGCAAGTACCACTATTGAGAAAGCAGTCTCGCGATTTTCTTCAGAAACCTAAAAATAAGAGAAGCATTATTATTTAGAGAAATTTTAATAAATTATTTCAAAAATAAAACTTTGAGAATGGTTTTCTTTAATATTCGAATATATTTATTATTTTATATAATAAATTAATAAATATTTTTATAATAAATTAATAAATATTTTTATAATAAATTAATAAATATTTATATAATAATTCATAAATAATATTTATTTTATGGTAATAAAATATAGATTAAAAAATAACAGAAGAAAGAAAGAAATAAAAGAACTAAGAAAGTACTAAGAAATACAAAAAGAGAAAAATTTTAAATTACAGTCAACTCTACGAATAGTGCCGCTTTTCTTTTGTTCTCATTCGAGAGTCCTTTGTTTCTTTTGTGCAAATTTGTGCAAATCTGCGGCACTTTTCGTAGAGTTGACTGTAAATCAATAAATTAACCTGAATATAAATTACAAGAAAAATGAAATACGAATTTTATGAAAATTTACATAAAAATTAATGAAACGTTTAAATATACATAAATAAAGTACATAGAATGTCTAATGAAGTATTTACCTCTTTTGTCATTTTATAAAACGTATTGACATAGGCTCCGCCACCTAAGAGTCCTTCCCAAAAAACTATTGCAAATATTATCCAAATATGGGGAACAAAGAAGTATAACGATTCGAAGACTAACAATACGACATTCACTAACTGCAAAAAATAATTAAACAACAATTAATTTTAATAATACTAATAACTAAAGTACTAAAGTACTAAAACTATTAATAGTACTTTACTATTATTATAATACTACTTTACTATTTAATAGTACTTTTTATTAATATCATAATCACATCATGAAAAAAATCACAATAAGAAAAGAATGAAAATAATGTGAATGAAAAAAACAAAAATCACATCAATAAAAGAACAAAATTTATAAGAAAAAGACATTTTAATATTTGAAGGAATTTGGAAATTGGAAATTCCAAATTGGGGTTTAAAATTTTTAGTGTCTACTTCTGAATATTTATTTTAAAAAATGTAGTTAGTTCTCACTAATTTATAGCAAATAAGTATTTCTTTTGTTCAAAAAACATATAAATAAAAGAATTTTATTAAACTAAAAACGACGATTTTGAAAAAAAATTTACTCCTTACTTGTAAAACAGCCATAATCCAAATTTTATCAAAAGTGAATAATACTGCAGATGATCTGGATATGAAGACACCGATCTGATAATCAACTTGGAACCATCGATATTGACTAGCATGCTCCAACCATGAGAAGTTTTTGAACTCGATCAATTCAAGCTATAGAAAAAAATAATGTATAAAAAAATAATAAAAACTAATAATAATGTTAAGTTTCTACAAATAATAATAATGTTAAGTTTCTACAAATAATAATAATGTTAAGTATCTACAAATAATAATAATGTTAAGTATCTACAAATAATATAATAATGTTATGTTTCTACAAATAATAATAATGTTAAGTATCTACAAATAATATAATAATGTTATGTTTCTACAAATAATGTTAAGTTTTGGAAAAAAATAAATTCTTTTTTATTCAGTTGTTCAGTTATATTACCAGTCCTTGGTTGATGAAGTATTCGAAAAGGTAGACCAAACCAAGTGGAATCATGTATCTCATCAAAGTAGGTACCATACGCAGCTTTTCTGAAATTGACTTATCTCTACTATCAAGCATTGGTTCCAGGCTTCCAACAGGCAATGTAGTTTTTTTTGGATGCTCCAAAATTATCCAGAATGCTATTCCTTCTAAAACTGGTATAACCAGCATAACTAAAAGGCTTTGCTCTGTGCTTAACCAAATAGTCAAGGTTGCATAAGATGCTGCACCAAGGACTCCTGCACCTCCAGTTCCTGATGACCAGGCAGAAATCACGTGCCTAAAAAAGCGAAATTTTCTTAGATTTGTAATAGAGAGGGAAAAAAGTTATTTGCAAAAATGAATCCGATGGAAATATTGTTATGGAATTGTTGTTGGAATGTTATTGTAATGGAATATTGTTATTTTATAACAATACTAGCAAAATAAAAGCGCGCTAAAGCGCGCATGAACGATGTTAGCATTGGTTAAAATTTTTCTTATGAAAAAACTATTCATTTCACTTAAATCTC
>WNHD01011473.1:0-10891 GCA_011057455.1 Ganaspis sp. Gsp50 | reverse complement strand
TAATGCAAACGAAATATTCAAATCTATTGAAAAACAAGTGAAAGTTAAAACGACCAACTTCACGTGCGGACAGAATGAATGAATGAATGAATGAATGAATGAAAGAAGGAATGAAAGAAGGAATCGTTGTCGATTATTATATATAATAATACTTATACGGCTTTTTTCAAAAAAATTTAATCAAATAAAAATTGTAATATAAGAGTGAAAAATTTAGATTCCTGCATCGAGACAAATTGATTGACCTATATAGAGTCTATATTTTACCAAGAATTGATGGAATAAATAACATACATATTTATATTATTTATGACATTTAAAATCCCATTTTTTTAAAACAATTTTTAAAATAGTGATTTTTTAATTTAAGTTCCCTTGGGGCAAATTTACTATACTAAAAAACAATTCGATTCGTATTAATATAGAGATTATATATTAATTACAAAAATATTGTAATGAATAAAAAAAACTATTTCTACCCATGTAAAATGGTACGCAAAGTTTAATATTTCACATTTTTATTTACTCAATTATAATGAAATTTCAACGAATACTTTATAATAATATTTATAATATGTGTACGTCCGCATGAAAAGAGCTCACTTTGGCACTATTGGATTTATCTATATGAGCATATTCTAGATTAAATTGAGAACATTTGAAGAGGAGACCTATCTAAATGAAAAATTTGCCAAATTGAAGGGGTTCAAAGTTAGGAGTGTCGAAAACCTAATTTTGCGAAAAACGTGTTTAAAGTTCCAGTTTACTATTAGCTCCCATGTTAATTATAAATTAGGAATAAGATTTTAACGTGTTCTTAATTACGACAAAGTTGTGATAAAGACACGATTAACGGAAGTTGATGATTTTAAAAATGTAAAGTAAAATTAAATTATATTAATTTTGCTTTATTGGAAAATTGTAACTCCTTTTAGAAGGAACGCAAATGTTTTTGATAAAATGAATATATTTATTAAAGTAAGAAGAAATATTACAACAATGTATGATTAATGTAAGTCAGTTCAAAAAAGTCAAGGGAGAAAAATGCGAATGCAATTCATATTCAAACATTATTTTTAATAAAAAAAATTTGGTGCTCTAATAATTATAAACGATACTGTAGTAAAATTATTTTACATATGAATTAAAAAGACAAATTCAAAAAATGAACTTGAAATTATTACATTCTTTAATATAAAAAAATGACTTTTATTTATTACATCTTTTAATACAATTAATTAGAAAATTTCGAAAAACAATCCAAAGCAAAAACGACCAACGTCAAGTGTGAACAGAATAAATGAATGAAAAAATGATTAAGAAGATTATTATTATATGGATAATACATAATAATAATAATAATAATAATAATAATAATAATAATAATAATAATAAAATAATATTCACAAAAAAAAATTAACGCGACGTGCCACATGTGAAAAACATAACCGTATGCATAATATAATAAATATACGAAATGTTAAAAATTACAAAAAACAATCGAAAGCAAAAACGACCAACTTCAGGTGTGAACGGAATGAAAGAAAGAATGAATGATTGAATGATACAATTTGTCGATTATTATTATTAATTCTATGGTATAACTTTGGAGCACTGCATTTTCTAACGAAAAAGTTGCACTGTAATATTTGTAGAAATGTCATGCTTCTAAAAAAATTACCTTTTAAATCAGTCGATAAACATAAAAAACAATCAAATTTTTTTAATTATATTTAAATGGAAAGTTGAAAAAAGCCACTCCACTTAGGGTAATCGGTACAATGATTGGCCCCCTAAGAAATATTTCATGTTTAGCATGTTATCAAATGGGCTATAGGTATCAAATAAAAATTTTAAAAACACAGATTGATAAAAATTTTTATGTTTTTAAATAGCAATAATTAATTAATAATTGCAAATTGTAAATAATAACTATTTATAAAAAATAATGATGATGTTAAAAAACACATTGATTGTCCACAAAAGCATAGTAATTGGCATTAATCAATTATTCTGTTACTGGACACTAAAATTTTTTAAATACACTTAACTTACACTTGGTCTATATGACTCTTATTTGTCAATATAAATATAGATGTGAGCAGTTGACATTAAACTTTTTTAATTTTAAAAGCAAGTTATAAATTATTTTTTTGTCACTGAATTATTAATTGGATTATAATTAAGTGATCTGTGAAAATATGAAACTCTTACAACATAGATAAGAATTTTAAATAAATAAGTTTAAAAATAGTATGGCCGATAACTGTGTTCTTTAATTCAAAATGAGTATTATTGGCCGCCTAATAAAATAAAAAAGCTGGTATATTTCAAGTAAAATATTTCGTTATCCTGCTGTTTTAAACATTAAAAATTATGAAATTAAATTTAAATTAAATTAAAAAAAAAATTACACAAAAATAAGTTTTTACTTCAAAAAAAGCTAATTTTCTACTAGAGTACACTACGTAGTACAACAGGCTTTCTTGATGACAGGCTATTTTTTCTGAACGTGTAATTAATTAACTTTCATATTAATAAAGCTGGATAACATAAAACGGACAGTAAAATTCGATGCTTAATAGTTTAAAGTTTATTAATTTAAATTTATAAGACTACTTGTTCCAAGCTATTTAAAATTATAAATTTATTTTAACGAGACGGCCAATCATTGTACTAATTACCCTACTATCCGCGAGAAAATTCAAGGCTCCTGAAAAATGTTCGACTTTCATTTTAAATATTACTGTCAAAGAAAATTGTTAAATAAAAACAAACAATTGTCAAAATATTTGAAATCTACTCTATTAGTATACGGAAGATAGCATATCAAGAAACTTTTCTGTTCTTTATAGAGACACAAGTAGATCAAAATATACCCTATTTTTGGAACTAACCCTACCATAAACTGGATATTGTCTTGAGTCCATTTGAAGGAGTAGGACAATATCCGATTTATGACAAGGTCAGTGTTTGCAAGGTGTCAGCAACTAACCGAAAAAAAGCGGTATATTTCCAGGTTTCCAGGTCTCTTCAAACTTTTTTTCCAGGTTTTAAAAATATAGACAAAATATGTTACAAAAACTACCTTAGTTAACTTTAATTTTGTATTTGAAGAACAAAATCAGTTTCCATGACATTTATAAATTAAACATTTTAAAAATCCTTTTTTATTATTAGATACACTGGGGTCAAAAATTTCAGTACATTTGGATTGATTGTTAAAAAATAGTTACTTCACTTCAAATTCAAATATTTATGCAAAAAACGCAGTTAGTCTATGAAACTTGGACCATTTGAAAGTTTATTAAATTAAGCGTTGAATAGTTTAAAGAACAAATATTGTAATGATATAAATATGAAATAATAATTCTTTAAAGTCAGCGTTCTTTTTGCAAAAATTAAGATTCTGATAAATTATTTAGTTCAAGTGAACGCCAATGGAAATTTTTTTTTTTTGTGAATCATTACTTTTATAATATGAAATATAAATCTTACGCTACAATTGTAGACCAAATATACTCAAAAATTATTAGTGTATACTTTAAAATCTGTAAGAATATTTTCTTGTGCATTCCAAATTTTTCAACGAACCTAAATTGCAGACTCGTCGTTTCCTTCAATTGTTTTATCGTCTAACCACATTTCTAAAAAACAAATAATATAAATTACTTTAAAATTGTTTAGTTTTTTCATAATGCAAACATTTTTACTCCAATGTTATTACTTATTTTTGCTCTTTGTCACATGTTTGCAAAATAAAGTAAAAACCAAGTTTAAGTTTTAAAAATATGGTTAGACGATAAAAGAAATGAAGGGAACGGCGAGTCTACAATTTAGGTTCGTAGAAAAATTTTGAATGCACAAGAAAATATTCTTATAAGAATATTTTCTTATGCATTCCAAATTTTAATATTAATAACCAGTATTTACTTTAAAATCTATATATAAATAACCAGTATTTACTTTAAAATCTATATATAGATTTTAAAGTAAATACTGGTTATTTCTAAGTGGATTTGGTCAAGAATTGTAGCGTCGGATTTATATTTCATATTATAAAAGTATTTATTATCGAAAAATGTATTCTTCAATTGGCGTCCACTTGAACTGAAGTTACACTGAGAGAAGAGTTATAGTGAAACTGACAACAACGTGTTTAGTTAAGTAAATGCATGGGGATCTACAGTGGCGCCATCTGGTGGTTTAGTAGTGTAGACTGATTGTTTTGTGATACTGACAGCTGTTTAGTCCAAATCGCAATATGTTTAGCAATTCTAAAAAATGTTTAGCGATTGTAGAAAAAATTACAATTCTGTTTAGTTAGGTTAACTCTGCATTGAGTGATATTGACTATTCTCTTCTTTCAGTGTATCTAAATCTTAATTTTTGCAAAAAGAACGCTGAGTTTAAAGAATTATTACTTCATATTTATATCATTAAAATATTTGTTCCTTAAACTATTCGACGATAAATTTAATAAACTTTCAAATGATCCAAGTTTCATAGACTCTAACTGCGTTTTTTTCAGAAATATTTGAATTTGAAGTGAAGTAACTATTTTTTAGCAGTCAATCCAAATGTACTGAAACTTTTTCACCCCAGTGTATAAGAGTATAAGAAAAAAATCGGGCAAGTGCGAGTTGGACTCGCCCCAAAATCCAAGGGTTCCATACCGTAATTATATTCAGGATAATAATGCAATAATTTGGAATAAGTAAAATGAACTGCAAATAATTTAACGAAAAGTTTACTATTACAGAAAGTTATAAAAATAATAAAATTTAAAAAGATAATTTAAAAATTTCAATGAAATAATCTTATCCAAGTTTTCCTAAAGCTTGCAATTAAATCTTCCAAACATTGCACTTAAAGCTTTAGGAGAGGTTTAGGAAAGTTTCAGTGCAAAGTGAACATTAACAACGTTATCATAATCGCTTTATATCGCATTTAAAATTTTTTTTTTTTATATTTCTCCTCAAATGGCATATATTAATAAAAAATCAGCGATGTATGTGGAATATTTTATCCGTAAAAGGGAAACAAATTGTTCTATTAATGCGTTTTTGATAAAAAAAATTTGAATTGCTTCTTGATAACCATATATAATAATCAAGCTGAATCATGTTGACTATATTTTTTTTTAATCTACAACTAAAATAACACCATTATACCGAATTTCGGCTATCTATTTCAAATATGTTACCCTCTAGGAGAGGAGAAGTAGTAATTTTAATGCATTTTTCACAAAAATCGCGATTTTAACTTAAAAATTTTATAACAATAAAACCCAATCATGAAAATGCTATTTTTTATGTAATCTACGTACGAAACTACATCTGTACACCAAATTTTAGCTCTCTAGGTCAAATAGTTTAGCCGCTAGAAGAGGAGAAAGTCACTTTAATGTATTTCTGGCCAAAAATCATAATTTTTCCTTAAGACTTTAATGATAATCAAACCCAAACATGTTATTTTTTATGTAATTTGCATAGGAAACTACATATGTGTACCAATTTTCAATCATTTAAGTCTAATAGACAGCTCTAGCATAGGAGGTCACGTTTTTTGCTTTTAAATTGGATTTTTTCCTTGACAACTCTATGACCATTACCTCCAATCAAGTCCGCTATATTTTTCCTGTAATTTTTAGGTAAAAATACATTACTATACCAAATTTCAGCTTTCTAAGTCAAATAGTTTGGCCGTGAAGGGAGGGGGGACATAGTCAATTTAGTGCATTTTAGGCAAAAAATGATGATTTTTCCTTGACAACGTTATTATAATTAAAATCAATCATATTCGCTATATTTTTCCTGTAATATTCAAATGAAACTACATATGTGTATCAAATTTCAGCACTCTAGGTCAAAAATTGTAAGCTGTAGAGGGGGAGGGGATACGTCTTTTTTTTAAAAAAAACAGGTCTTTAAACGAAAATGATAAGGTCATTGTATACCAGGTCATTTTCAATCATTTTCCCGTAATCTACACGTCAAACTATATATTCAGACGTTGTTTTTGAACTAAATACGTCACAAAAGTAGTTTCTTCACGGTGGCACCGAAAAACTACTTTAAATCTCATATTTCGCGTAATCGATTATTAATTTTATTTTGTGGCCAAGCTCGGACTCAACATTTTTATTATATCTGATTTATAAATTTATACGTTTGATAAATTTTTCGTTTTCATTAAATTGTGTTAATAAATTTATTGACTATTTTGGAAAACAAAGAATACATTGTATTAAATAACGAATTGATTTTTGTATAAATCTTCTATTGAATTGTCTTCGAGAAAATCGACAAATCCGCACTTCTCGAAGAATTGTATTTAAGAATTATTTAATTAATAATTATTGTGGTCAGTCGGCAAGAAGAACACTTAAAAATCACCAGACGGCGCCAATTCAAGTTCCAAAATACAAACTTGAAGCTGCCGACTAGAATTTACGGCTCAGAACCGGCAGGTGGCTCCATCCTTTGAGGCTTCAGCTTACTAACTGGCACGCACGCACGCATGCTTGCGGGTGGCGCGCACGAGACGACTTCAGTGCGATTTTGGTCACCGGTCCCGTCACTAGCTAGAAGGCAGCCCAATTATGAAAATACGGTTGACAACGGGAAACAATGGATTACTCGAAGATTCTTGCCGAACTGCAAGGTTAGAGGTCGGCCTTTTTCCTTGTCTTCGCCAGGGGTTTGTCTCTGGTGACGGAAATACCAAAAAAGTGTTGTGAAGCGGGACAGCGTGGGTCGGAAGGACGCCGGCCGGCTGACCCGATTTTGCTTCTCTTGCTTTTCACCGAGAAGTGTTGGATTCTCCACCGTGGAAACAACAGACTAAATAAAGTTGTATTTTCTTTCTAAATCGGAAAGACCGTGTTTTAGTGATTGTAACCTAAAAAGCAGTGCAGTGTCTGTCACCCCCCTTTTCCCCTCTCTCCCGGCGGAACCGACGATCCTATTCTTCAAGTTTCATGCTCGGCGTGGAACGAGCCGTGTTCGAGTCAGTGCCGTTTGTTGCTGTCGGAGTCCGGGTAAATTTCCGAATTTACCTGGCGCCCGGAGAAAGAATCTCCGAAAATAAATAAACGAACTTCAGTGGAAATTCGTGAACTCAAAGCGTGGAGTTCACGAATCCCGTGTCGGCGCTAACAACGTCGCTTCGGCAACCATTTTTGTAGCGTTTTCTCTCTCTAAATTTTAGAGAGAGAGACAGGCAAAGAGAGATAACGTTACAATATGTATACCAAATTTCAGCTTTCTAAGTCTAATAGTTTGGCGGCTAGGGGTGGGGGGCACGGTCATTTTAGTGCATTTTTGGTAGTTTTTCGCTGAAAACGCTATGATCATGAACTCGAAACGCGTTTTTTATATAATTTTTGAAATCTTCGCGTCGAATTACATTCGTATACCAAATTTTAGCCCTCTATGTCAAGTAGTTTGGAAGCTAGATCGATTCAAAATCGGGATATGAAAAGCGAATGTAATAGGGTTCCGTTTTACGAGTACGAAACCCTAAAAGTAGTAAAAGTTAAATGTAACTAAATTTCCTATTTAAATCAAACGATAATAAGTTTACTCATTAAAGAAAAAACCAAACAACACTAAATAGTATATGTTATAAACAAAAACTGTATATTTATTAAATGATAAGTATAAACCCTAAAATTTCACTTGAGATCCACGACACAAACACCTTAAAAGTATCAGTGATACAACAATCAACTAGGAATTGGTAGGTTCTGGGTTCGTCCCCAGCTGAGTTCCAGACCATTATTTTTTAACAGTTTCAATTTAATAGCTTGTCATTTTGAAATAAATATTAAAATTTTAATGAATATAAAATACGAAAACTTACCCCTGTAGACTTAGATTGCATACGTTGCTCAGGAAGTCGAACCAATAAATTCAATGCTAAATCAGCGACCCATTGAATTAACTGCTGCAATGATTGAAGTGTGCTTGGTTCGACCGTAAACTCTTTCGGGTCCAGGTGAAGTAGTATCTATAGTCAATTAAAAAATCGAATTCTTAACAAAGTTTTGAAAATAATGAGAATAAAATTATATTGAAATACTGTATTCAATTTTAAAAACTTGTTGAATAAACGGACACTTAACATACTTAAATACAATAAAGGAAAGTTAAACTTAAAAAAATCTCCTCATTCTCATCATTCGCGCGCATGGTGAGTTTCTAGGCGCTTTGCTTTCACGTCGCGCTCCATTTTTCGCGCACGTAATTTAGTTTATTGTTAGCGATGTTATTATAATTTCTTTATTCGTGAATAAATAAATAAATAGATATGTATTACAATTGTTTACAACCTTCGTTAATAT
Source organism: Ganaspis sp. Gsp50 (assembly GCA_011057455.1). Lineage (NCBI taxonomy): Eukaryota > Metazoa > Arthropoda > Insecta > Hymenoptera > Figitidae > Ganaspis > Ganaspis sp. Gsp50. Next base: position 2,544 of record WNHD01011473.1, on the reverse strand, counting down.
TTGAAGTTCGTCGATACTCTCAACTTGTAAAGTTCATTCATTAAACTTAGGGGAATCTTGCATAATTGTAATGTTGAATAAAGTTTAGAGAAATATTCAGGAATTAATGCCCAATCTGCTTAGTTAATAGAATAGAATAGAATCAGGAATTATTAAATCAAATCTGAAATTGAAAATATACTTTTTTTGTAAAACATTTGGAACAAGTAAAACAGTATTGTGGTTGTTGTTGAAGGTTTAAAAATTTTAAAGCATCTATAGTTATTATAAAAATATATTACACATAAAGGAAAAAACAATTGTTACACAACTTTACAGCAAGTTTGAATCGTCAACATTTCTGCACAAACTGATTTTGTTATGTTTGCATTAAACTTCTATATGAAGTAATTGTCATGCAAAATTTACAAGTTCTACAAAGTTTTCTACTCAAAAATTCGAAAAATGCCATGTAAAGTGTTAAAAATATTTCAAAGTCTTTTTCTCAAACAAAGTTTCTGATTAGAAATTCGTAAAAAAAATCATAATTCCTAATTCTAAGATGTATGATTGGTAGAAAAAAAGGATGTATGTAGTTGATTGTCAAGAAGCAGACAAATTTTCATCATTTTACATTTATCTACACTGAGAGACTTTTCGTAATGATAACTAATATTATCCATTCAAAGTTTGATATGCTAGTCTTCGAAAGTTGGGAAAACAAAGAAAAACTCATAATTATTAGTAACTTTGTATCGAAACTTAAAACAAAAACACTGGAAATTGATATATGTAATTGAAAAAACGTAGAGTTTGTGAAAAAGGAAGCGTATCAATTTTTCGTGTGCTGCATTTCATGAGTCTTCTAGGTACACGAGTCCCAACGACAACCAAGGAAGCTATCCGAGCGATTTCCGAGTGATAGTTGCATATCAAGCGAATGCGGGTACCCAGGCCAACAAATGCATGGGGGCCCTTCTAAATCGTACTTACAGTAGCTACGTTAGTGCCATGAATAGCTGGAAGGTCTAGATTTTCAGAAACTCGTGTTTTTATAAGGTTAGGTTAGTTGCGTGGTTAGTTAGTTAGGTTAGTAGCGAAAGTCTTTCGACTTTCGTGCGTGTATTTCGGTTCTTTCGGTGTTCGAATCCCCTTCCGACAGATTTTCACGAAGGTTTCATCACTAAATAATAATTTAAACTCTATATTCACCTAGCGCTAATTTGTTATTGCATTATTAAATATATTGCGGTATGCAATCTTTTAGATTTTAAGAAATTCTTTTGTACCAAAGGGAACTTGTACCCGTGAATAAATAAATAAATAAATAAGTGTATATGTAGGAATCTGCAAAATAAACGGTGGTTAAGTTGATTTTCTCAAAAAATACAAAAAAGTGATTCTTTTGAATTTTCAAAATTTTTTAATTTTTACATTTTTGGTTAGAAATGGCTGTCCAACGAACTCAGGCTGTATTTTGGGTCACATAAAAAGTATACCAAAGATGAGGTCAATTAATTAATTGTTACTCGAGTTATCGTGCACCATAGCTTAAATACAGACAGACAGACGTACAGACACTTTTGTAAAAACCATTTTTTCGGTATCAGGGGGTCTCAAAACTTCGAGAAATGATGAAATTAGCAAAAGTGTAAAATCGCACACTTTTAATACACTCTCATTATTGATGAGAATGTAAAAAAGAGGTAAAAAAAGTTTAAAGTTTTTTCTATCATATTAGTTTGATAAAAATTAATAAATAATCGAAGGTAAATAAATTTCAATAATAAAGGTAAATAAATTCTTGAATACAATTTATTCTTTTAAAAATGACGAAAGCTTTATAACAAACCTTATCCACATCAGCAATCGCATCATTTATAACTACTGCTAAACTCTCAGCAGGACCTTTATCCTGAGAAATAAGTTCTGAAGGTCTGAGTAAAGATTTAAATGCAGCCGATATTGAATTTATCATGAGTAGAGAAGATAAATCAGCTGCCTTGTCCTGTCCGTTTGCAAGCATTCTGCAAATCACAAGAATCAGGATTGTGTTTCCATTTTCTGCCTTTGTTAATCAACACTTTTTTGCAAAAGATTGACAATACTTACCTATATAGAGAAATTTTTATACATAAAAATTTTATGTAGTAATACTGTTGCGTGCCTGATGGTTGTCTATTGTAAGAAGCATCCAAACGCTCGCAGAGAGTTTCAATCATAGCCGGCCTCAGACAAAACAGCAAATCCATCCAATCGAAACCAGTAAGTAAGCAGTATTCCAACAGTGTACTTGCATGATTAAGAGACACTGTGGGGCCTGGAAAAATATAAATCCTTCCCTAATCCTTCTTGATGATTCATATATTATTCCTATTATTTTATTTTTTTTATTTTAGTTTCTTTTGGTACTACCGATTACGGTTTTATACCCTCCTTTCAGCCACCACCTTTCTTTATTGCCTTGTACTCCTTAAACAACTGCTCTTTCTTAAGCCATGTAACTCCCAACTCTACTAATTTGCGTCCACAGACGACTTTATTAGGAGTACTCGCATTTGCCTG
>WNHD01011471.1:0-11040 GCA_011057455.1 Ganaspis sp. Gsp50 | reverse complement strand
AGCGGGCATAAATAGTGTTTCAAATTCGCGGCCCTATTAAAGGTCACATTAATGGTCCTATTTAGGGTCGTTTTTGCGGTCACTTTTTTTCAATAGGGTAACACTTGGTATTACTAATCGCCTCCAATCGTGCGTTTGAACTAAAATGTATCGTAATAAGCGACATGGATTGAAAGTCAGCCGAATTTTTAGGGTTTCGTGACCAAGGTCCTGAACACTTCCCACAAAAAACAAAGTCTTAATTTAAAGCCTTAAAGGATACTCTTTTTAAGGTGTAAACGAAACCAGACAGTTTTTTTTTAAATTCAGGATTGCCTAATAATTTTAAAAAAATATTATGGTCAAGATGGAATTCAGTTGTTATGTAAACTGAAATGCAGTCACAAACTCATGGAAGAGCTGAAATTCAATGATGATACAGACTAGCTTTCAGAATAAGACGAAATGTGGACTGAAATTCAGATACTACTCAAGCTGGGATTAATTCAAAATAGAGACTTCACTTCCCTTGATCATCGAACAACAGAGAGTTGAGTCAAGTTTGTATTTGCCATTAAAAGAGTAAAGATTAAACCCTTCAAGGGTCACCCACTAAAAACCACTGTGCTTCTTTTACACTTTCTATTGATATAAGAAACTGAACACGCTAATTAGTTATGCATAATCTTTATAAATTGTACTGTCTTGCACTACAAAAAATATTTGCTACAAAGAATAAAACGCTTTTTCCTAAACAATAGTCACTATGCAATTGAAGAGAACTAGATATTTACCTGAAAAAACGATTAAAATGAAATATACCGACGCACCGACCAACAAGCTCAACCTTTGCGCTTCTGCGCATGTTACCCATAACCAGCTGCATTTCAGTAATACTGGGTCAAAAATCAGCTTTATAGAAAAATCTTTTTCGACAGTTTGCTTTCAGTTTAAGCTAGCTTTCTTGATTAAATGAAGTTATTAATTGAAAATAAGCCAACAATTAAAATCAGCTTTCGTTAAATTTAAGACTTTGTTTTTCTGTGATTTAAATTTCACTTTGAAGTCTTTTCGTTTGTCGTACACCTAAACTTTGGGGATGCTCCAGATTGATTCTAAGAATGCTCTAAGGACGTCCTGGATAGTCTCTAGAGAGGGTCAAAGAAGTGATGTTGAGGTTTTGGGGACATTTTTTATAAAAAAGATTTGGCTTTAGCCAGGAAAACCTCGATTGTGGCTGGCTTGTGAGTTGGGCCACTGAACTAAACATAATCCCTGAATATCAGTGAGCTTTAGAAGAGGAAGAAGTTGCTTAGACAACTTGTTTTCTCTCAACCTAATCATAGAACTCCATTTAAGTAAATCTAATTCAGTAGTCTATGTCATTTTCGTCGATTCTAATAGGGCATTATCATCTACTTTCCACCAATTGCTTTGGCACAAATTACACAAACTAAGAATGAGTTTGAAAATGAATAATGTTATCAGGAGCTTTTACGATCTTGCTGTTACTTGTATTAGAACACCCGTCGGACAGACTAATTATGTCACAAAGAAAGTGTTGCAGGGATACGATTAACGCTGAAAATCTAAAATTGTTATTTTCTCTAGATCGGAAAATTCGAAAGCAAGAAGACTTGCACCGAGAAAAAAGTTAGCTGATTTAGCTAATTCTTAGCTATTTCAGCTAAATGGCTTTGCTATTATATGAATAGCCAATGTCTTAGCAGTAATAACTAAGAATTAGCTAAAGCAGCTAACATGTTTTGTTGCAAAAGCTAATTATTAGCTGTGGCAGCTAAAAGTTAGCTATCCATATAACAACAAACTCATTTTTCTTAGTGTGTAAATTTTTAATTGGGTGAGTGGAAAATGTCGGTAGTTGAGCAATATACTTATTTGGGGGTTCCGTTTGAAGGCTCTGGCTCTTTCTTTTCGGCCGCAACAGGGAGAATTGGTGCTGCAAGCACAGCGATAGGAGGGATTCTCGCGGTGATCTTTTCGCCGGGGAGAGGACGGACTTTTGGAATACTTATATTCAACTTCTTAAAAGCCTTGACCTAAGTGTCCTACAAAATGGGGTTCAAATTTTGGGTCTTTGTCATCTTGACCTGATTGAGAAAATACAACTCTCCTTTTTTAAAAAACAGTGTAAGCTTTCTGAAAGCTTCCTGTAATTTCCCCAAGTAAACTTACCGTGAGCTTACGAAGTCAGTTTCCCGTGAGGTGAACATCCAAAGCTTACCGTAAGCTCCCTGTAAGCTTCCCGTAAGCTTCAATGTAAGCTTACCAAGCTTACAGGTAAGGTTCACGTAAGCTCCTGTAAGATATCGTGTTATGTGGGTTTGTTTTTTTTATATAAAGAATAATATAAAAAATGTACTTTCTCATTTGTTTAATTAACAAAATAAATATTAATGCAAACTGAAAATGCAATTTCGGGACTAAATATCAATTCGAGTGAAACCCCTTAGCGGAATGACCCATAGTTATTGCTTTTGGAGAATGAGATCTTACTCCAAAAAATTCAAAGTCTAAGCATCTTTTGTAGACTTAAATTAATCATTATGACAAGCGGTAACATAATCGTAGAGTAGATTGCTAATTTATTTAACTTTTTTAACAAATTTGAGAGCATATTTTATAAATAACGTCATGTAAAGTCAATGGGATTCCAAAATTATATAGTAAAATATAACAATTAAAAATTATTATTATTAATCTGATGTAAATTTTCTCTTCAAAATTTAGAAAATTATTTTAATTATTATGTGTTACTGACACTTTGTGGACTACAGGACAAGATGCTGAGAATTTCACACTTTTATGTAAATTTTCTATAATTTCTTTTCTGATTGGTAAAGTTCTACCGCAAGTCTTTATATCCCGTCAGGTGGAAGAAAAAGTGCCTCCGGAAATTCTGACAAGAAGTTCAAATAGGAAATCTCCAACAAAACTTTTCGTCTGAGTTCCGACGGGAAATGCCATGAAATTTATAACAAAAGTTCCATTCGAAAATTCCAGGCGGCACTTTTCATGGAGTTTCTTCATGTGGGTCAAAACAATTATTAAGTTGAATAATTTCCTTTGAAACCAACTTATTATTTTCGAAATTAATATATAAAATAAGTCAAGACGAACAACATTTCTTTGTGCAATATGTGCATAAAGTATTATAATTTATTGAAAGTTTTATTATTTAGAAAAAGTACTTGAGTTGTTGACTCGCTGCAATTTGAAAGTGAATGTAGTCGATAAACACCCGTACGTTGATTATACATTATTCCAGAATGCTCAATTTCAGAAATTTCTGGACTTGCATGGGGGGCTATGAAAGGCTTTCCATTTTGTTCTTTATTTCCTAGAACTGTAATTAGTTTCGATGTTGCACCAGGAAAAATATTATTTGCTAAAAAAAACAAAATTATTAACAAAAACAGGACAAATTTTCTGTTTGCTTCCTCATAGGAAAGCATTGTTCCTTTCGTCAAAGAAAATAAAAACAAAAAGAAGAAGTTTACATATTTTTAATCTTAAAAGTTGCTTAAATGGCCCATCTAGATTTAAAGACAAAACCTGATTGGAAATTATTTATGACTCTATAATAAGTAAATCAAGTGTTCCACAACTAGTATATGCTTTTCATCTAAAAAAATGCACCCAGGAACTAAGGAATTCATCCATTTTTTACATAAAAATCCGTAAACTGAGAAAAATTATAAGCAACGCTAGCTTGCGAACTAATTGTAAGCAGAAACAACCCAAATTGGGATGTGAACGAACAAACTTGGGTTCCTCATAAGTTAACTTGGGTTCTTCATAAGTTAAAGTAGCTTCTATCCGGTTAAACTGTTGTTTCTGCTTAGTTCGCAAGCTACCGCTGCTTATATTTTTTCTCAATGTAGTCTTCTTACAATTAGAAGTAAAGCTCCTCTCTTGTTCTCGGTACACAGTGGATCATTATATTTTAGTAATCACAATAGAGGTTAACCTCTATTGTGGTTACTTTGCAGAATATTCCACTTACAGAAAATTTAAGTATTGTACACTGAGAGAAATGTATTGTAGAAATTTGATCGTTACACTGAAAAAAAAATTATTTGATTCAAATAAACCATTTATTGGACTCAAATAATAATTACTTGGTTCAAATAAATATTTATTTGATAATAGACAAGTAAATGGTTTATTTGGATCAAATAATTTTTTTTTTCAGTGAGATTCTGATGGTATCAGGTAATATCAATAGATGTTACCCCGTACAATCTAGATTGATGTCCATATATGTAGCATTAAAAATGATTATTGGTACAATCATTATGTTACCTAGTACTACACTTTTCAGTGTAACAGTTGTAATCTTTAAACAGATTGTTTATAAATCAAATTAAAAAGACCATAATCACAATAATAATTCCATTATGCGATAATTATGGCTCTTTGAGCAAGTTATTTAACTACTGTATGTCATCTAATACTAATATCCCAACATAAAAATTTTATAGCTGAAATCACCATCAATTGCTGTATTTAAGGAATAATATACAAAAAGGTATAGCGTTTTAAATATACCAAGATAGACAGTGTGAATAGTAAAAACCCATGCTTGTGTTAACATATAAGCAAACTGCCATAAGTAATTTCCATTCGAGAATCCTTTTTTCGGTTGTCTGAGATAGGTAAATCATTTCACGTATTTTTCATGCACCGATTTAAAATATGAGAATAAGAACCTATAAATTCTCATACAGATTTTTACATTGTTTTTTAAAAATTATACGCTTGTTTTTATCAGCCACTTAAACATACAATTACTAAACATATTAACGAAGGATATTAAGATCAAATATATTTTAAAAAATCTTAAAGCTAACGGGTTACTTAGGTTACGTTTTAACCCTTCATTCATTTCTGTCTAATGTAAACAAATTTAAACTCGACTTCCAAACTTTGGAAATGCATTTTCATTTCAGGGTAGAAATCACAACTTTATAAATGACATCTATAGACATCGCATAAGTTATTTATCAGTTTCCCTATATTTCTAAAGTATCAGGGTTCCCAAGAACTCAAGCTACAAAGCAAGCAGGCGATACATTGTGCCCACATCAGTTTAATAGAGCTACCGGCGGTGTTGTACTCACTGCAATACGCACACGTTTGTGTAATTGATACTGTTTTTGAATGTATTAATAATGACAAGTGCACCCTGAGTAACTGGGCAGATTTTGCCGTCTGCTTCAATTGCAGCTTGCGGACCCTGTTGAGTATTATCCAAACTTAGACATCAGTTTAGCCATTGAATACTTTCCAAAGTTAACTCCTGCTTACAAAAGTCTGATTAAGCTACAGCCAAGCAGTTTGCTTTTTCGCTTAGTTATTGAAGTAAATAGCGAGACGTTTCTGGATGTAATCCAGAGAGTTGTGTCGGAGACGACTCAAAAGCGCGTCTGAGATACTCAGTGTCCTGAAACATATAATTCCGATGGTAAATCCAAGCACCCGAAGGTGTAGCGAGCGACTTTTATTCCCCGACTGGCTAAGCCACAGAAGAGAACTTAAAGCGGAATCAGACAAACATTGAAAGTGAGGTTGGTTTAGTTGAAGATAGTAATGTTCTCGTTTTGAGTATATAAAATAAGAGTATTGTATAAGAGGAATGTTCCTCCCAATGCAAGTTTATTTCTTTTTCGGTGAATAGTTTAAAAAACTATGTCCATCTCCCTTGAACTTACCCTATGTAAAACAAGAATAATCAAGCGTATATATACGCTTACAAATATTTTCTCACAAGCGGATAGTTCCCTGATTGAAACAATATGTTACGAACTTTGCATTGAAATATTTCAGAGATTTGGTGAACCAGACAGTAGTTGACCACTCTACAGTAGTCGGACACTCTTCGCATGTAACCATAGTTCAGAAATTAAAAAAAAAGAAGTAATTTCTCTTTACACTTAGGTTCAATTGATCTCAATAAGGATACCTAAACTTAAGTAATAGCAAAACATTGATTTCTTAAACGATTTTCAAAGTCTTGAAAAGTGTCCGATAACTGTCTGTTTCAAGTGGCAGACTACTGTCATTTTTCATATTTTTTTTAAAAAATAATCGTATTGCTAAGTTAAAAAAATAGTCATTGCATATTTATAGTAACTTTACCCAATTAATTATTTTTAAATGGCCACCCGAGTCAAAATTTAGAGCCTACTTTGAGGATAGTACTACTAATTTAGCCTACTTTGCAGCTGTTAATACTTATTGAACCTAGCCGCTATACTTTTCAGCTCGATAGAAAACAAAATTTTTTTCGATTTTTAAAATTCTAAAAAAAAAAATAGTAGCCATCGAGAACCTACGACCAGGTCAGCCTAAAAAGTTGTGGTTTGACTAGTAGTTTACTGTAAATAATTTTGAAAAAAATCACGTATTAAAACACTTTATATAATTTTGCTGTATTTCTTTTCAAAAAGTAAATGAAAAAACAAAATTTCTTTTTCAGTATGTTTTTCGATTTGAAGCCTTTTTTAAGAAGTTATGAGCAAGAAACTATGAAAAGAGCGTTTTTTTTTAAATTCAAGAACTTGGCAAAAAAGTCCCAAAATTTAGGAGGAGTTTTTCAATGGGTACTAAAAAATATCAGAAAATAACGGGAATAAAAAAATTCTTCAAACCGTCCGATTTGGCGTAGAATGCCCCATAAATATGTATGTCGTAATTGGGCAATAAAAATTTTATTTCCAAATATTTTGCTCTATTCTATCGCAGCGCAGTATAATTTAACCAACCTTCTCGTTAGACTCTCACACAAATCCATTTGTCAAACTGTCCAATAAAATTTAATGAAAAACCAATCAATCCAACCTTTACCTAGTTTTTAATCATCATATCAGTAATTGACATGTTTGGAATTAGCGCATTATGAACTCCAGGAAATGACTGAGAAATCCCAGATAACCGAAAGAAAGATATTTTTTAGAAATGTGAACCAATATATAATTATTGGTTTATATTAATGAGTAAAAATTGTAATATATTTTTTATTCCTTTATCTGAGGTTAATCTTTATGAGTTTACTATTCTTTCATTTTTGAACTTACCACTTAATTTATTGCCCTCGCTTTGATTGACTTGACTTTGTTCAAGTTTGTCCTTTAACAAAATTTCATCATATTTTTGTTGTTTACTGTATAAATACAATCGGTATCGTTTCATTACTCTTCTCTTTCCTCTTCTCCATAAATGAGCTATATATCTACAAAATAATAAAATATGTATAATAGCATAACATTTCATCATAATTCACATTATATTAAATTACTTAATTACTTTCAATTAAAACTCTTACTTCACTATTTCAGCGTAACATGTTGTTGGCTCGGATACATTTGTAGATGATGCAAGAGTACTTGTGGACTGAAACCTTGCTCGCTCCAATCTCATTCTTTCCATTTCTCGTTTCTTAGTTTCGGAAAACTGTGTTGCAATAACAACCAAACATAGATTGATCATAAAAAAGGAACCAATCTGAAAAATTAAATATTAAAAAGTCAACAATTATAAAATCGAAAATCTTCACGATTACAATGCTTCCTCTATAAGAAAGCAAAAATGGGTATTTAAAAAAAAATATTTGTTTTCCTATTCACTGTTCGAACCCGTGTGAAAATTTTGTAAAAGAGTTTCACAAGGATACGACCAGTATCTCTCAAGGTAACATTTGTCAAAAGGCCTAGCTCTGATCTGGTCATAATTCCATCAGGCACTTTTTACCCCGGTCGTAATATATATTATTATTAAGGGAATGTGTAAGTTAAAATGCTGAGATGTATATATGTTTTTTTTAATACTAATTTTATTACATCAAAACAGTTTTAGAGTGCATTAATTTAATGTTTACAATGATAGATTTGATAAAAAATTTAAGCATATTCGTCTAGATACATACATTTCACCCAGTTCCTGACCCCTCATCAATAAATATTCTTGAAATTATTAAAATTAGGGAAGGGATTAGAAGTCAGAATCGATTTTTAAAATAATTTAACTTATAATGTCTAAAAATGTTTAAGAAACAGAACATGCATTTAACTTATGGCTAGAATTAATTAATTAATAATTTATTGGTTTACTTCAGTTTTACCTGACCAGATACTAGGAAAGTGTTCTAATAATTCTTTTATTCATTTTTAAAGTAAGTTAAAAAACTTTACTTAAAAATTTCAAATGTAAATGTCAAATCCAATGTACTCATTAGAGTACTCATTAGAGTAGCATTGGTATAGAGAGACAGAATATGGATCAAAACATAGGCATTTAAACCTATGGAAGCATTGAATTTTAAATTCAATTAAGCCGCCTATTTACATATTTAAAGAGATAAATTCATTCAAATTACTTTAATAATAATTTTCATTTAATATGAATCAATGATCAACTTTATTTCTTCTCTTCTTTAATTATTTTTAATTATTTTTTTATGTATTTGTCGGTTTTAACAGAATTAATGACATTAATGGTCATTAATTATAATTGTAGTAAGCTTTTGTTGTTTAACTCAATATAAATAAATTATAATTTGAAATTTACATTGAACAATGGATTAATATTTTATTTAATATAATTTCTATTTTCTAGACTATTGAGAGTCTATACTAGTAGAATGTTTATATTTTTGGTTCCTTCATGTATACCCTTTTCGGGTTTTTACATATCTAATACCCACCAATTTTTCTCCATAAGTACCCATTTATTCCCCCTAACTTGCGTTCGTAGCCGACTTTAATTAGAATTACTCGTATATTCACCTGGCCCTTTCTAACCAGATTTAAGGGAAACTACAGTAGAATGTTTATATTATAATAATTTAAATAATGAATATAATCAATTAAATAAATTAAACAAATTTTAAAATAATTGTTATTTAAGAAATCTGAGTTTATCTTATATCTCTTATTTACAGAATTTAAATTTAAAATTTAAACGCCCACAACAATCAAAACATTTCGTTCGTCCTTGACCAATACATCTAAATTGATAACCGACTCACCTACACAATAATAGTAATTAGATACTTCCGGATTTTGAAAATTAGAAAATTAATGATCGTTCACACTGAAATAAAAATAAAATAAATAATTATTAATTTTAGTGTGACTTTCTTTTATTTATTTAAATTAAAATATTATTATATAAATTTTCATTCCTCTTCTTCTTTATTTAAATTCAAATTGTTTTTAATGATTTATATTCTTTTATTTATTTAATTTAAATTCCCATTTTTCTCATTAAATTTTACTTTATTTTACTATAAATTTATTTTATCCTCTGTTGATTATGTTCTCTTTCAATTTAATGATTGGAACGTTAATAATTTCAACTTTAGATATTTACTATTCTACAGCGTATTCATATTTTTTTCTAGCTAAAAGGTTGATTCTTAGGAGGCGCATGAATTTTCTCCAAATCTCAAGCGGCCTAATCGTTAATTGGCCTAAATTCGTTTATCACAATTTTTAAATATCCTAATTCTTATTTGGCCTTGTTTTTATTGGGCTTAATTCTTATTTGGCATAAACTTTACCTAACATAATTTTCATTTGGCCTAATGGTAACTTAAGCTAACTCTTATATGGCCTAATCTTTAATTAACCTATTTTTTATGTAAGCTAATATTAATCTAGCCTAATTTTCATCCATCCCAATATTTATATAATCGAATTCTCATTTAGCCTAATTATTATGTGGACATAATTGTTATTTGGCCTAATTTATGTTCAGCCTAATTCTTATTCAGCATAAACTTAATGTGGACTAATTTTTAAACCTATGTACTAATCTTTATTTAACCAAAATCTTATTTGGCCTAATCTTTATTTGGCCTAATTGTCATTTGGCCTAATCTAAAACCAACCCAATTCTTATGTCGCCTAATTCTTATATAATCTAATTATTATATAATCAAATTCTTATATGGTCTAATCTTTAACTAACAAAATCCTTATACATCCTAATATTTATTCTGTCTAATTGTTATTTAATCTAATTTTTGTTTGTCCGTATTCTTATTTGGCCTAAACTTTATCTAACCTAATTATTACTTAGTCTAATCTTTATTTAGCCTAAATCTTATATGGTCTAAAGTTAATGTGGCCTAATTGTCATTTAGCCTAATCTAAAAACAAACTAATTCTTATGTGGCCTATGTCTTATGTAACCTAATTATTATATTATGGCCTAATTATTAATTAACCAAATTCTTCTGTAACCTAATATTTATATTGCCTAGTTGTTATTTGGCCTAATTCTTATTTGGCCTACACTTAAACTGGCATAATTTTTATTTAGTCTAATCTTTATTCAACCTAAATCTTATTTAGCCTATTCTTTATTTGGCCTAATTTAAAACCAGACCCATTCTTATGTCGCCTAATTATTATATAACTTAATTCTTATATGGTCTAATCTTTAACTAACCAAATTCTTATCTATCCTAACATCTATTCTGTCTAATTGTTATTTAGTCTAATTGCTGTTTGACCGTATTCTTATTTGGCATAAACTTTATCTAACCTAATTTAGACTTAGTCTAATCTTTATTTAGCTTAAATCTTATATGGCCTAAAGTTAATGTGGCGTAATTGTAATTCGGCCTAATCTAAAAACAACCTAATTCTTAAGCGGCCTAATCCTTACCTAACCTAATTCTTTTGTGGTCTAATCTTTAATTAACCTCATTCTTATCTATCCCAATATTTCTATTGCCTAATTGTTATTTAGCCTAAACTTTATCTGGCCTAATTTTCAATTAGTCTAATCTTTGTTTAACCTAAATCTTATTTGGCCTAATCTTTATTTGGCTTAACTGTCTTTAAGCCTAATCTAAAATCTACCCAATTCTTGTTTAGCATATTTTTAATTTAATCTAAATATTTTTTATGTAACAGAAGCGTGTTTTCCTCTGTTTCTCGGCCCGTTTTCGAGACGCAAAGCTTACCTTTACTTCGGACAGCAGTTTTGTCGGCCTAGGCAGTCAAAGTATACTTTGTCGTCCTATGCGCA
>WNHD01011461.1:0-10167 GCA_011057455.1 Ganaspis sp. Gsp50 | reverse complement strand
ATATAATTACTAAAGCTTGCAATTTCTTTTCTAACGTTTAATATTTTTATACTAATTTTTCTCATTTTTTACCGTTTTCCCTAAATCGTTACTTTTATAGTAAAAAGTACAAGGCGTTTATTGAAATTTCTAAAATATTTTCTTTCAGTGTATATTAATAAGTTTACATTGTATACTCCAGTAGGTTTTTACAATTTCCTTTAACATATAAAACATATATCTGAACATTATTACAAATAATAATCATAATAAATAATAATAATAATAAATACTAATAATAATAATAATAATAATAATACTTTTTTTTTCTTATATAGATTGATTGTATCACAGTTTTCTTGAAAGTATCAACTTGATACCAAAAATTATCAAATTGATGACAAAAAGTATCAAATTGCTCACAAAAAGTATCAAATTGATCACAAAATCTTTATCAATTTTATATTTTTGATATCAATTTGATACTTTTAAGTAAACTGTGATATTATATCTTATACAGATAACCCTTTCCATCTAATTTAATGTCCTTTTCAACGGATTAGAAATGTTTTAAAAATTATGCTAATTTTTACATCCAAGGTAGAAATTCGGTGACTAATATTGATGATTTTTTCAGATGCGTTTCCTGTACATACTTTTGGTAGCTGCCTTTCTAGCTGTGGCGTATGCTACAACAGAAGTAGCATCAGAAACTCAAAAGGATGTTGCAGAGGTTCCTCATGTTCGTCAAAAGCGAACTATTCTTCTTAAAAAGAAACTCGCACTCTTAGGAGGAGCATTACTAGCCAAAAAACTCATTAAGAAGAAATTATATGGGTATACATTACTTTTATCACATACAACTATTAACTTTCTTCAATTATTTTACATCCCCTGTTTTTTAAACTTTCACTGAGAGCAAAAAAGTTACTTACAGGCAAAAAAACTTTCTTACAGGAAAAAAAAAAGTTTCTTACATGAAAAATACTTCCTTATACAGACAAAAGGCTTCACAGAAAAAAAATTTTAATTTTCAATGCATCGCGTGTTAAAATCCAAGTTTTTTTTGGAATGCTACAGGCATAGGTCTGTAAAAATCCAAGTTCATCTTGCAATTTTTTTGTTATTTCTGTGTTTCTAAAAGCTTCCTTATAGAGGAAACACCTTAGTGGAAAAAACTTACTTATAGAGAGAAAGCTCTTTTGAATCTTTGAATGGTAGAAACAGAAATTTGTGCTACGTTTCGGATCCAAGGGTCTAGTTCAAACTCGGTTCGATTATAAAGTACGTTTTCAATTATTTTCATTTAAGTAAAAAAAAATTTATTTTTATACAGATTTTCTATAATTGCTCTTCAAATGCTCAGGAAAAACATAATGTTAAATTTCAAGATAAACTTGAATTTTTATAGACATATGCCTATAGAATTCCAATTTATCTTGGAATTTAACAGATGATGCATTGAAAAAGAACATTCTGTTTTTTCTGTGTGATGGATATTATTGAAGCATTTTCATAACATAAATAGATAGGCAGCACTTTCAAATTGTCAATATTTTAATTAATTCTTCTAGACCTTATTTTCAATCCAAAAGTTACAAAGGAACTCAATCAAAAAAAAAAAATGCAAAGGAAATATTTTTAGGCGCTAAAGAGAGTTTATTTCACCCTACTTTGCATCCTTGAGTCTATTTATTCCCTGAAAATCCAGACTGAGAGTAGGGTTAAATTTCGATTCGGGTTTTAATAGAAAGAAACTTTCTTATATAGAGAAAAGAGCATTCTTATGGAGAAAAAGACTTTATAAAATTGTTTGTTATTTTTTCAATAGTGGCGGAATTGGAGGCGGCTTAGGTGGTTTTGGAGGCGGTCATGGTGGCTATGGTGGCGGATATGGAGGCGGCCATGGTGGCTATGGTGGCGGCTATGGAGGCGGCCATGGTGGCTATGGTGGCGGATATGGAGGCGGCCATGGGGGTTATGGAGGCGGTTATGGAGGTTATAACAGAAACTATGCTGGAAGCCATGGTTCAAGTTATGGAATTCAGTATACAGGAAGTATAGGAGGAGGTTATTCAGGTCATCAGGTATATGGTGTCCCAAATACTGGATACAATAACTATTATCCATCACAAAGTTACGGTTATGGATTTTCCTCTGGCTAATCTAGGTAAGACCTCAAAGCAATTTTCATTTCTCATCTACTTTTATTCTGCCGTACGAAATAAGAACTTAGGTAAGTAACACTGAAAAAAGGAAGTATTGTTTTCAGACCATTTTTGATTGGAACCGTTTATACAAGTGTCAATTTAGACTGATAAAAAAATTGTCAGTCAATTTTTGTCAAGACCAAAAAATTACTTAGCCACAAAATTTAATTTAAATTAGTTAATTTTTAAGCCACAAAATTAACTGATTGTGTAAATGGTTTAAGACTTTCTTTTTCCTGTGAATAATACCAGCATTGTTGCTTACCTATAAGTTTCTATTTCGTACGGCAATATTTTACATTTTTTTATTTTCTAAATATTTTTGTGTGTGTATATTTTCACTGTAGAAACAAGTGTCAATATAAGATGTTTTGTCTTTACTATTCTGAAACGTTTCGGGTGTTTTGTGTTCTTATTTCACGAAATATTTCTTGTTTTAATAAATTGAGAGAAACAGTTTTTACAATGTTATTCTTTGTTTTTACGGTCTTTTATCATTAGTGCAACTTATTCTTAGTTTTTATGACTATTTATATCCTTAGTGCCAGAGTTTGTTTGAAATTATTAACTTGATATTCAAAAGTATCAAATTGATATTCAAAAGTATCAAATTGATATTAAAAAGTATCAACGTGATATTCAAAAATATGAAACTGATATTCAAAAATATGAAACTGATATTAAAAGGCATAAAACTGATATTAAAAAGTATCAAATTAATATTAAAAAGTATCAACTTGATATTAAAAGGTACCAACTTGATGCCAAAAGTACCAAATTGATTACAAAATCTTTATCAATTCGGTACTATTGATATCAATTTAATAATTTTAAGTTGATTGTGTGCTCTCTAAATCTGAGTTAGTCAAATATAACTAATTCAGATTTAGAGAGTGTATTTTCTTTTTTGTTCTTATCCTTAGTTTATAAAAATCTAAACAAACTGTCATAATATAATTATGACATATTACATCATTAACAGTATAACATTATACTGAATTTTAAGAAATCATTCATGATTATAAAATCATAAAAGATTTCCCAGAATTCAATAAAAGTATATCATATAATAAGTTAGTAAAATATACCTACCGAATTTTACGAAATGATTACATAATCATACAAATTTCCAAAAATTCGTGAAATTATTATTCCAGAAATATTCATTTTTTGCCCTCTTTTGCAGATAATCACTAAGTGATTGTTGATTACCAGAAGATCCTGCTGCCATCGAGAAGACTAGATAGACTTATTTTTTAAGTTTTCAAACGCATCTTGTTAAATGTAAAAACTCATTTTCACGCTCATAAACTTTTTCATTAAATTAAAAATCTTCGTTCTTTATTACCTTCTCCCATCTCAATCACTTCATTTCAATGTTGACAAATTTTCATTCTATTCTAAATAACGACCTACAATTGAAGGTCCGCGTGCAATAACTGCCTCTACGCGTGAATCCTCTTTGAACCATATTTTGCTGCGCAAGATAGTTGCGTTCAGAGTCAGTTATTGTACGCGGACCCTCAATTTTCTTAAAATGAAAAATAGCTTCCTTTTGGAAACTATTCCTTTTGGAAACTATTCCTTTTGGAAATTATTCCTTTTGGAAACTATTCCTTTTGAAAACTATTCCTTTTGGAACCTGTTTTCGACTTTTGCAAGCTTTTGGTTTTTTGGAAGCTTAGTATCGAATTACAAAAGTCTAAATTGTATAGAATGGTTTCTTCCAGGATTCATTAATTAAAAAAATTAGTGTTAAAATTTTTCCTGAGAGATATACTTAAAATTAATCAATTTAGTTAAAAACAGAAGAAAAAGAAACTAACAAGATGGAATTTCCGATAAAGACATCATTTTTGGCTATATTTCTTAAAATGAATTGTTTATTATTCTATTATTAAGTTTTCTTTTTAAGTTACCTTTTATTAAGTTTTTCCTACTTTCATTAAGTAAAAGTTTATTCTTCCTTTTACGGGTTCAAATCTGATTTTGCGTACGAAATTGCGTTCAAAAATGCATTAAGAATTTTTAATTACAAAAAGAAAAGAATATAAAAAAACAATCACTTGATTTAATCTAACAACAAGAAGACTGTAATTTCGACTTTTTTATTTCCATATTTATATTCTATTCCATTTATTTCTATAGTTTTGTAATCATAAAAAAAACTCTTTTTCACCGCGTGTCATTATTTTGAAAAAGCACCATGAAAGTTGAATCATAAAAAGCAAAGTCTAAGATTATAGCTTCTTTAGAATCTATAAAAAAGTAGGAGTAAGAAATTTCTTCTAAAATCAAGGAAAAGTGCAATAAATCTTTTTAAAAAAAACACGAATCGGTGTCTTTATCAGAAGTAAATTGTCTTGTGTGTGACATCAATAAAAGCGAAAGTGATTCTTCTATTGCGTACAAAATGACATTAGAATTTAGAAAAGGGTCCAAGTTCCGGATTCAAGAATCTACACGTATGCGTGTCACGAGTCACATTAGTACAAGTAAAGGCAAGAATGTACAAATTATTGACAAACGCAACAGGCTTTGAGTTTGATGGCTGGAGGCATTTGCTTAAAAACTCCAGCAAGGTCAGGACAAAGCCTCCAGCACTCGGGTTCACTTCGACACGCGATCCAAGGCAAACAGGCTTCATTATATTCTTTTTCTTTCTTCTCGTTTTTTTACAGTTCATTCATAACTTGATTGATTTCCTTCTGTTCTTCTCACAACACTCAATTTCTATGCTTTCTTCTTCCTTCCGTTTTATTCATTTAAACTAATTATCTAAACACGAAACAATAATATAAATGTAATGTAATAAAATAGGGTCCAATGCATCTGGGGAAAAAGCTATAATATGAGGCATTATACTCTCTAAATCTAAATTAGTGGTTTTTCAGTATAGTGACAAAATCATAGTATTTCATTATAGTGTATTAGAGAAAAATGAGTTACTATATTAAATAGTGAAAAATCAACTACAGAGAAAAAATAAAGTCTAAATGTAATCACACCTAGAAAGCTAAAAAGACTAAAGACTAGTTCAGATTTTGGCTAAAAAATGAATCAAGTCAAGTTTTGGTCTTAAAATTAAACATTTGAGGATAAATTTTAGTCCAAGTGGACTAAAAACAAGACTTATTTTTTTCTGCGTAATCTTTAGTTTAAAACTACTAATTTTTAGTTGAATATTTTGGTTCCTCTATGTATACCCTTTTCGGGTTTTTACATATCTAATACCCCCCAATTCTTTTCATAATTCTCCCAATTCTTCTTTCTTTCTCATAAGTCAGAAAATTTTATGTCGTAAAACAAGATCAAGTCAAATAATGAAGAAAAAGCAGATTTTTTCACGTCCTTGGTCTTGTTTGAAAGACAATTGAACGTAGAACAAAGATAATCAATATTATTCAATGTTTTTAATTGAATAATCAATATTATTGCAAATTGAAAAATTGCACACAAAATTAAACAAAATTTCTTTGAGAAATAGTGATGCAAATATTAAATAACTATATAAATAAAACACGTAAACAAATTTTAAAAAAGTTAGATAATACTTAGATTATTACTTGGATTATATAATAATTTTTGAAAAAATTAGACAATTAATTCAAAAATTAGATAATTAATTCAAAAATTAGATAATTAATTCAAAAATGAGATAATAAATTCAAAAATTTAGATAAAAATATTAGAACATAAGCGCATATTTTGTTACTGCGACTAAAATTTTTTAAACTGAATTTCTTGCATTTTGTAATGAAGTGAATTAATTAAAAAGTAATTTAAACAGCCGTGAAAAAATTCCTAATCAACTCAAGAAAAAGATTTATCAAGTTGCTTGATGCAAGTGAGGATGGAAAGTGTGTTTTAATATAGTAATTATATACCGAAACGGAAAAGTTTATTATATCATAAAAGTGATAAATGTTGAGATGAAAATTATCAAAATTCAATAATGTAACTTCCAATCATGTATAAATTACTCTTTTTATGTTCTTCTATAACTTTAATGTTGCGTGATTTGTCAAAAGAAGAATTTATAATGAAGGGTCTACTATTCGTGGGAACATACATATATACATATTGTATTTGTCCACCTCACACGTTGGGACTGTATTTGCTCGTAAAAAATTTCTAACGTTCAAAACCATGAATTAAAATACAAGACAATTATTTAAATCAGGTAAATTATCAGTAAATTTATTGATTAATAATTACCTTGAAAAATAATAATTACTTTATGACATATAATTTTCTGTGTATTAAAAGGTTGTTATAGATATAACTAATTATAAATTGATAAATTACAGATTAAATATAATTTAAAACAATATTTTTTGTGTATTAAAAAGTTGTTATAGATATAACTAATTATAAATTGATAAATTACCGATTAAATAATTTAAAACAATATTTTTTGTGTATTAAAAAGTTGTTGTAGATATAACTAATTATAAATTGATAAATTACCGATTAAATAGTTTAAAACAATATTTTTTGTGTATTAAAAAGTTGTTGTAGATATAACTAATTATAAATTGATAAATTAAGACCGACTAAATAATTCAAAACAATACTTTTGGGTATTAAAAAGTTGTTATAGATATAACTTGATTGATATACATATAACTACACTGAAAAAAAATTTATTTGATTTAAATAACCATTTACTTGTCTATTATCAAATAAATTGCCATTTATTTGATTCAAATAATAATTACTTGGTTCAAATAAATATTTATTTGATAATAGACAAGTAAATGGTTATTTGAATCAAATAACTTTTTTTTCAGTGTATAAATAGATAAATTAAGACCGATTAAATAATTCAAATCAATAATCTGAATATTTGTTCTATATACTATAATTCTATCTTACTATAATTTACAATTAATAGACTTTAAAAAAGAGATTTAAATTCTAACTTTTACTGAAAATGCTAGGAATGAGATGAATGAAAAAATCGATTAATTTAAATTCATTATCAAATTGTCGATTTGATTTCATCATCGAGCGCGTGTGGTCGTGTAGTGAGAAACCTTCAAAGAATATCAATGACTGTCACGTCATCGTACGTTGTAAAGAAAGTCAAAATGTGAAGTAAGTAGGAAAGCGTGCAGGTCAAAAGTAAAACAGAACGATTTTATCCGAGCACATTTGATTGGAAAGTGCACGCAATTTCGCAATCAGACGAACTGGCAGATTCACGTCTATTGGTTTTCTCTGTCAAATTATCGTTTAAGAGAATTTTTATTTTTGCAAAGTTTTCATTTATAGCGGATTTTTCATTTGGACTGCAATCTCATCATTTTTTAGAATCGCAACATTTTGCAGACTTATCATTCTGCAGAATTATCATTTCGCAGAATTATCATTTTGCAAAACTCGAAGTTTTAGTTTCACTTAATAAAAACTATAGATAAGTGATAAAAACTATAGATAAATGATAAAAACTATAGATAAATGATAAAAACTATAGATAAATGATAAAAACTATATATAAATGATAAAAACTATATATAAATGATAAAAACTCTATACATAAATGATAATTCTTTAAGATTGTTTGTTAACCTCAAATGACAATTCTATTAAATGATTTTTCCAAATGATAATTCCATTAAAATATACAGGCTTTTCTCAAATGATGATTCTATCACCTAAAAATACAACCAAAAAGTGTATTAAACGAAATTTTGACGAAAATTACAGGATAATTTCACGAAACACAAAATCCTTTTGTATGGATTTTAAAATTTTCTCACGTCACTAAGTAAATTATAAGCACAGTATAAGTAAATGGGTAAATAGATGTTTCATAATCAGAAAGCAAACTGTTCTAATTTTGTTATAATTCCATAATAATGTATATTTATAAGTTTTAACGCATCAGTTCTTAAAAAAGCTTTTAGAAAGTGTTTGAACATGTTATGAATGGGCGTGTAGAATATAAAGTATTAAATAAACGTTAGACAAATGCCGACTATTTGAAATTAGTCGCTCATTGATGTTTGTAAAAAGAAGTGTTGATCATATGATGTAAAGAAACCAATATTATCATATTACTTTTTTTCTATGTAATGTATGTTTCTCTTTTCTACGTACGTAGGCACAGAAGGTGTTTA
Organism: Ganaspis sp. Gsp50; assembly: GCA_011057455.1. Taxonomy (NCBI): domain Eukaryota; kingdom Metazoa; phylum Arthropoda; class Insecta; order Hymenoptera; family Figitidae; genus Ganaspis; species Ganaspis sp. Gsp50. The sequence goes on along the minus strand of WNHD01011461.1, from coordinate 1,853 downwards.
ATATTGGCTTTTTAAAGAACCATGACGAAATAAAGTTCAATTTGTTTTACTACTTGGTATGCTCAGTTGGATACCTAAAACACTGTCTATAACACCTCATCATTCAGTCAATTTCAATCTTTTTACGAAAATCAATAGATTTTTGAATTGTTATCATTGTATTATTATTATTCTAGTGTTATTATAATATTATATTATTATTGTATTATTATTGCTTTATTATTGTATTATTATTGCTTTATTATTGCTATCTTTTTGTTTTTGTTTTTGCTTCCTTACGAGGAAGCCATGTTTATATTGAAATATTCGTGTTTCGAAACTATTAACTTATTGATTGACATAGGTACAACTATCTATAACCAGATTTAATTACTCTTCGTTGTCCCTTTGTTCAAATATTATACATTGATAGCAAACAAATTGATATTTGATTCCCTTTTGTGATAGAATCCCTCGAATTCATTTTTTCCCGCAAAAAGTTGCTATATTCATTTTATGTATAAGTAGGTCAATTCATTAACGAGAGTTTGCAAATTGAAAACTGCTTCTTTATTGGTTCAAAACTATCTAAATTTTCAATGAAAAAAATCTAGAGTTTATAACAATAAACAAAGAATAAAAAAGACCGAACATTTTTAAATTCATTATTGAACAAATAAACAAATGGCACTATTTAATCACATCAATTACATGATAATACATGATAATATATCAATTCATGGAAAATTGAAGATTGTTTTACCTTCAGGGAAAAAATTAAATAATTACTAATAACACTAACATAGTTAGTGTTTGTTTCTATGTATTTTTTATATTTTTATTTTATTTTATATTTCTATATATTTTTCTATGTAGTTAACAAATGTTCTTCAATGCATCACTTGTTAAAATCCAAGGTGATTTGGAATCCTACAGACATGTTTGTAAAAATTCGAGTTTTTTTTCGAATTCAACAGCATTGTATTGAAAATTAACAGGTTATTTTTTTGTGTGTTTTAAGGCTCGTCTCAAAGTTAATTTTCATAGAATGAAGACAATTTATCAATAATTAACTTTCAAATGAAGTCAAGAGTGTATCAAAATCTTTATTTTTTCACAAGTTATTCAAATATCAAGAAATAGTTTTGCCGTTTTCACTATTTTTAAGATAACTGCTTTAAAAATAATGGAAAAAACTTCGCCCTGGGTTTATTTTACCTGTAAAGAATTTGGATACTTTTAAACTAATGAAATAAAGACTAAATTTAGACTAAATTAACAGATTAAATTAAATATAAATTAAGACTAGATTTAGACTTAATTTATACAAAGGTTAGACTAAATTTAGATTAAATTTAGACTAAATTCAGATTAGATTTAGACTAAATTTATACTAAGGTTAGACTAAATTTAGAATAAATTAAGACTAGATTTAGACTAAATTTATACTAAGGTTATACTAAATTTAGACTAAATTTATACTAAGGTTACACTAAATTTAGACTAAATTAAAAGATTAAATTTAATATAAATTAAGACTAGATTTAGACTTAATTTATACTAAGGTTAGACTAAATTTAGATTAAATTTAGACTAAATTCAGATTAGATTTAGACCTAATTTATACTAAGGTTAGACTAAATTTGGAATAAATTAAGACTAGATTTAGACTAAATTCATACTAAGGTTAGATTAAATTTAGATTAAATTTATACTAAATTCAGATTAGATTCACTGAGAGAAAAGTTTTCTTGATTCAATGCAAAAATGCATTTGATCTAATCTACTTTATTCTTAGATTCGGACCTAGAATATGTATTCTTGAATCAAGAATAATTATCCTTGATTCAAGTATTTATTCTTAATTCAAAGTA
>WNHD01011455.1:0-20548 GCA_011057455.1 Ganaspis sp. Gsp50 | reverse complement strand
ACTATTCGTTTTTAATAAACTAAATTTTAAGTATATAATAAACAATAATAACAATTTTTTAACATTAAATTTAAAATACATATTATTTTAAATTAAGTGTACAATTTAAAATTAAGTGTACAAATTAAAAATAAGTGTACAAAATGTTTTGTAAATTATAAAAATATTTTTTCTAAATGAAATTGGAATGATAAATTTCTTCGTATTTATAATTTTTTTTTTCATAAATGTTTTCATATCTTGTCGCTCTTATTAAGAATTTTTTGTTCATTATAAATGATACTATTTTTAATTATTCTCTAGTAGATTGTAGATTATAATAAATGCTTAGATCAGAATTGAAATTAAAATGAATTATAAATTTATTCAAGTATGTCAGGGACAGTCGTTTTAAATTCTTGATTTTGCTTATCTTGCTATTAATTCGATATAAATTTGGCAGTCATAAAATGACATTTATAAAATCTTTTTAAATATCAAACGAATAAGATATTCCATCACTTTTAACTGTTTTAAAAACTTCGAACTTTATCCTTTTTTATTTTTTAATTCAATTTTTTTTCGAAATAAAGTTTAATAACTATTCATTTGTTTGTATTATATTTGCAAAAATAATAATAATAATAAAAATACTAATTATAATAATAACAATATTAATAATAATAATAATAATAATAACAATAATAATAATGATAATAATAGTAATAATAATATAATAATATAAATAATAATATAATAATTTTATTTTATTTATTTATTTCATTTATCACAAATCAAAATTTACAACAAATCAAATTTAAAATTTACTTTGCTGTACAAAATAAAAATCTTTTATGTTTGTTTATTTATTAGTTCTTTGTTTTATACTATTTTTTTTTTTTTTTTTAAATAGATAAGAACATTTGCGTTTCTAATTTATAGCGTCACTTGCAAGTTAATTACCCTCTAATGACAATGAAATAAATTTATTTCTCTTTCAGGAAAAAAAAAGAAATTATCATAAAAACTATTTATAATTCAATAGAAAAATAATCAACAGTAAAGAAAAGAACGCAAATAAAGAGTTCAATTGTTAATTACAATTTGATTCATTTTTCAACATAAATTAAGTTGATACATAATTTGAACAAGTTTGAGAAATTATTTTACGCGTTTCTAAATAAATTGTTTATAGCCAAAGTACGTTAAATGAATTACTGATAAAATATACGATAGAAATGAGTGAGGGTTATCAACAAAATGTTTGTATTATTGAATTATGATGAAAAATTGTAAAATCATTACAAAAATATTTTTTTTTTTTTTTTTTTTTAAAAAAAAAAAAAAAAAAAAACGAAAAAGTATAAAAACTAAAAAGAAAAACACTAAAGATGACCAAAAAAGGACAATAAAAGACAGAAAAAAATTATAAAAAACAAGAAAAAATGAAAAAAAGGCGAAAAAGGACGAAAAAACGAAAAAGCAAAAATTACATAAAACAATAACAAATCAATAAAATAGAAATAAAAAACCAAGAAGAAATGGCAACTTTTTATAAAGAAAATTTCTAAAATTATTATTTTTTTCTACTCATAAAATTCTTGGTCGTAATAGAACGAATATTATGTAATTTGATTTAACATTATTACTTTTATTTATTATTATTATTATTTTTATTATTATTATTGACATTTTTTCAATTTTTTTTAATTTATAAAACTTTTAAATGTTATTTTCTAATTATTCAATAAGTATTCCTCTTTTTCACTACACGACATTTTTTTGTCTAATTATGTTTGCTTTTCTCGCCCCAAATTATTTTGTTTTTTTGTTTCTTTCCCTAGGTAGCAGATTAAATCTCTCATTATATTTCAAGGAGAATAAATCGCCTTTTTTGTTCCAGGGAAGTAAATATATCCATTAAATAAACCCATTATTTCCCAAGGCGAATAAATTGATCATTATTTCCCTAGTATAATAAACCGCCCATTATTTCCCTAGGAGAATAAATCGTTAATTATTTTCGTAGTAGTATAAATCGCTTATTATTTTCCACGAAGAATAAATCGCCCATTATTTCCCTAGGAGAAGAAATCGCTCATTATTTCCGTGTGAGAATAACTCGAGTATTATTTCCCTAGGAGAATAACTCTCTCATTATTTCCCTAGGAGAAAAAACCACCTTTTTCCCCTAGGTTTAAAATAAACTCCCCAAACAGCCCTAATCTTCACCTAAAAATAAAATTTTCAATTTTACTCTTTTAGTTAGAGCCTCCCTTCACGATTTATCGTCTTGCACTGAAATTGGATCCAGTTTGCGAGCAAAAAGCATCATGTCTTCAAGAAGCCTGCACAATTGAGATCAAGGACAATGAAGGAGTCTTGACAATCAACAGATCCTCGATTCAGTGCATCTATCTCTTTCCCCATTTCACGTCCGAGACAAGGCCACAAACTCCAGCAACAGACCAGGAACTAATTGATACCCTAGAGAAGAAAATCGAGGAGAGTTTGAAACTCGATCACGAAGTCCAGACTTCCGCTGACCACAACGATCGACCCTTTATCGCAGTTCCCGCCTCCACGTCCCAGTATTGTCCAGGATGTCCCTACGACCTGAATTCGAGTCTTCCAGGCCTGGCCGCCTTCGGCGATCAAATTGTCCGTTCCATGGACGAATCTCTCGACAGCGACTTCAAGCACAAGGTCGTCAAGATCCTCAGAGTCTCACGATCCGTTCCTCCCAATGGCAACTTTGTCCGCTACGAACTGCTCCTTCGAATCGGCGAAACCAGCTGCCTGAAAGCCTCCCTTCTCGAGAGATCCCAGTGCCCTCTGCAGACCAATGTGCCCATCAAATTGTGCCAGGTCACTCTCGAAGAAAAACCCTGGCAGGAGAACAGTCGCAGGATCACAAAAAACAACTGCACCGGCACCACCCTCGAGAATGAACTCAATTCAAGCCTAGAGCCCCACTCGGCCACGGAAATAAACCAACAAGTCGAGGAGGAGGTCAAAACCGAGTTCTATGATCAAGTGGCGCAGGAGGGAAAGTTCAGCACTTACGAGACAATGTTTGACCAGTACTTTGAATCGCCAGGATTGAATTTGACAGTGGAGAGGGAAGACGGAAGGATCAAGGAAATTGTGCTTGAAGAGCCGGTTAAAAAGCTCGTCCTCGAGAGAGACCATGCGACCGAGAAGCCCCAGGGTTTCACGGACAAAATGCGAGAATTCGACGCCTTTTTAGAAGGCTTTGATGTTCTCGTAAAAGAGGCGAGTTCCACGCCCAAGGACGAGAGGATCCCGGTCCAGGAGGACGTGATTGTTCCCGTGAGAATCGGGAGTCAGGAGGAGCGGAAGGAATTTCAGGACTGCAGGATCGAGTCAATCAGAGTCAGGAGGGACCTGGAATTAGTCAAGAATGAATTGCTGGAGAAGAAGCTGGCGAGAAAAGCCGCTTTGTTGATGGATTATGAAGATTCCGATGCACTGAAGAGCGTTGTCATGAAAGTTCTGGACGCGAGGAAAGAAAAAAACGGCGGCGTTTATTATTTGAAATTGAAGGTAGCGACGACAAATTGCGACGAGGCTGAGACTGATTTCTCCGAGGAACGCAAATGCCTCCAGGACATTGTCTACCCGATCAAGGAGTGTAAATTCCAGCTCGCGACTCTTGAGAAAAACCCCTCTGATGCTCCGAAACTGATCCAGGCCGAGTGCTTCGATTCAGCCGACAGGAAAAGCAGACGTCGTCGTCAACTTGTCGGCGCTCCGGCCAAAAAAGACGTCAATGATGAAGACATTCAAGAAATGGCGACAGTCGCTCTTGCCACCTATTCCAGCAATTTTCAAAAGTCCTACGAACCTCTCGTTCACACTGTCCTCGAAGCCAGCTCCCAAGTCGTCTCCGGAACTCTCTACAACCTCAAAATCAAATTCGGCGAAAGCAACTGCAAGAAAGGGGACACGAAAAATTGTGTCCTCAAGTCAGACGGCGAGACCGAGGAGTGCAAAGTCAAAATCTGGTCTCAACCCTGGCTCAAACAGCCCCCGAAAGTTACTCTCGATTGCGAGTTCACGAGACAAACACGAGAAGTGCAGCCTGAAAAAGCAGAAGTCTCGGAAAGTGGATCAAAAACAGCCGAAAACGAAAAAGAAACATCGAGAGAAAAGAGGTTCATAAAGTCTGAAAATTTCGTGGCAAAACGAGAAACTACGAAGCCGGGGGGTGCTAAAGAATTGGACCCGAAGGATCCGGAACTTGTGAAAATCGTGAATAAAGGACGCGAGAAGTACTCGCAGATGAATCTTGGAAAGGAGTACGAGCCTCTCGTTGCTAAAGTACTCAACGCACAAGTGCAAACCGTTTCCGGTAAACTCTACAAGATCAGGGTGAAATTCGCAGAAAGCGATTGTCGGAAAGGAACAACAGAAGGCTGCGCTTTGAAGGCAGACGGAGAATCAGAAGAATGCTTGATGGAAATCTGGTCCAGACCATGGTTAGACAAAGGTCATCCAAACGTTACCATCAAATGCGACCTCGATAGACAGCGAAGGTCCCTAAAAGGCGAAAACTATAACCAGAAGATGCTCCACTTGTTCCAGGAAGCCAGCAACGAGTCTCAATCGAATAAGTTTGATACCGACAAACCACATTCCGAAACAGGGAAAGCAAATTCCGAAATAGGGGAAGCAAATTTCGAAACAGGAGAAGCAAATTTCGAAACAGGGGAAGCAAATTCCAAAGCAGGATCCGAAGAATCGCACTTAAAGGGCAAAAATTACCAGCGAAAGATGTTGAAACTGGGGGAGGAGTTAAAAAAAGAGACGCGCAGAAGAAAGAGCTTGGCAGAAACGACAGAAGGTAAGAAAGAAAACATTTATAACAATTCGTACCTCTTTTTTTACCAAAAAGGCTGCCCGAGTTCACAATTCAATGTTCGTTACTGCTTCCAATCCAAAATTTGACCTTCCTTTCGTAATGTGACTTTCTCATCTTTTATTTAACTTTCCGATCCGCTTTTTAACCTTCTCGTTCGCTACTTAACCTTCCCATCCGCTGTTTAACCTTCCCATTCGCTGTTTAACATTTCCATCCGCAATTTGCATGACCAAAAAGCCAAATTTTCGCAAGACGGAGATAGAAAACGTACTTTTGAAAAGTTCCTTCTTGAAATATCCTCGTTTTCAAAAGGAAATCGGCGCCTGCGCGTCCGTAGATCTCAGAACTAGTGCGCCGCCTGGTGAGACGCTTTGTAACTATCGACAATCAATATCACAGGAAACAATTACTAAAGAAATTCTCGTTTCCAGATGAAGACCTGGGGTCGATGAAACTGTTCAGCGACTTCGTGCACAATTTCCAGAAGGTCTACGCCAACGAGACGGAGAAAAAGCAGCGGCTGGAGATCTTCCGGGCGAATTTGAAGACGATAAAAGACCTGCGACTCCACGAGCAAGGGAGCGGAGAGTACGGCGTAACAATGTTCGCGGATCTGACTCGGGACGAGTTTAAATCCAAGTTCTTAGGTCTGAGACCGGATTTGCGGCACGAAAACGAGATCCCGTTCCCGATGGCGAAAATCCCGGATGTCGAGCTGCCGGGGGAGTTTGATTGGACGCAAAAGGGAGCCGTGACTGAGGTGAAGGATCAGGGATCCTGTGGATCCTGCTGGGCGTTTGCGGTGACGGGGAATGTGGAAGGGCAGTATGCGATCAAATACGGAAAGCTTCTGTCGCTCTCGGAGCAAGAATTGGTCGATTGTGATAAGTATGATGAAGGCTGTAATGGGGGATTGCCGGACTCGGCTTATAGGGCAATCGAGGCATTGGGAGGTCTAGAAACTGAGAGTGATTATCCCTACGATGCCGAGGACGAGACCTGCCACTTTAAAAAGTCCATGGCCAAGGTGAGCGTCGCTTCCGCTGTGAATATTACGTCTAATGAAACCGATATGGCAAAATGGCTCGTTGAGAATGGACCAATTGCTATCGGTATCAACGCAAATGCCATGCAATTCTACATGGGAGGGGTCTCGCATCCTCCCAAGTTCTTGTGCAATCCCAAAGATCTTGATCATGGAGTTCTCATTGTTGGATATGGAGTTCACAGTAAGTGTTTTATTATGATTTTTGCCAGTAGGCATGACACACATGGTTATCGAAACGTTAAAAAGCTTTTGTGGTTTTTTCACATTTAAGGTAAAAATCAAAAATAAGAATGCTTCCTTGGGAGGAAGCAAAAGCAAAAATTTCGGATAGAAACCGGACACAAAAACTGGGTGAATTTTCCAAAAAGAACGTACAGTCAACGTCAGATATGCCTTCCAATGAGTTACTAAAGAAATTCCAACTTTGCGTGTCACTTTCTATATTATTTCATTCTATGCCTATGGAAAATTTTAAGGCATAGAATAAAACAACGCAGAAAGTGAAACGCATAGTGGGGATTTCTTCAGTAACTTTTTGGAAGGCATATCTGACGTCGACTGTACAGTCCCGGCCATTAATACCTTCCTTTTTTTCACTAGAAAATTTCTACTCAGCGAGTTTCTTTCTATGTAATTTCACTCCATGCCTTAACATTTTTTATGGGCATTGAATAAAAATGCATAGAAAGAAACTCGCTGAGTAGAAATTTTCGAGTGGAAAAAAGGAAGGGTACAGAAGGACCAAAAACTAAAACTCGAATGATAATGAATCTACATTCATTTTTAATTTTTCAAGTTTCTTTTTAAAAATACTCAGACATTCGTGACACACTTGACGGTTTCCTAAGATGATTCCCAAATTTTCAAAGCAATGTAGAACAAATTTGAAAGCAATTTATTGTGTAAGGGTACGTTCAACCCACTGACATAACCTCAAACCAAACAATAGTTTTAAATATTTTAAATTCAGGGTGTCTACTAATTTTGTCCAACAAAATTCCCGGTTTTTCCCGGTTTCTTTTTAATTTTTCCACTCTACATTTTCTGTTGTCAAAACTGAATTATTTAAAATTTAAACATAAATGTTTATCTACAAAGAGAGATTTTTTCCATTTTAAAATATTACTCCTATTTTATACGAATAAATTTTGTATACAAATAAATTTTAACTTAATTTATTCTTTATTTAAAATATATTTTACATATAAATTTGATTCTTAACGTAAATATAATTTTTTAAAACATTTTATTTATAAACAGAAAAAATAGACTTAAAATTAAAGTTTTTAAAAATTTCCTGGTTTGGCAAAAAATTATCGATTATTTCCCGGGTTTTCCCGGTTAGTAGACACCCTGTATGTTTTAAAAATAAAAATGTATTTGAAACAATGAGATAGTAATTTTTTTTAAAAAAGAAATTTCAAAGAAAAAAATAAGAAATTGGAAGAATCAGGAATTTGTAAGAATAAAATAGAAATTTGGAAAAATAAAACATGAATTTGTAGGGATAAGAAATAATTTTTAAAAATAAAAAGGAATTTGAAAGAAGAAAGAATTTGCAAAAAGTAATTTTAAGAAATAAAAATTTATTTTGTAGGGATAAAAGATAATTTTTAAAAATAAAAAGGAATTTGAAAGAATAAGAAAAGAATTGGGAAAAAGTAATTTTTAGAAATAAAAATTATTTTATAGGAATAAAAATAATTTTATAGAAATATTAATATTTTTTAAAAATAAATAGTAATTTGAAAGAATAAGAAAAGAATTTGGAGAAAGTAATGTTTAGTGATAAAAATGAATTTGTAGGCATAGAAATAGTTTTTAAAAATAAAAAGCAATTTGCAAGAATAAGAGAAGAATTTGCAGAAAAGTAATTTTATTCCTACAAATTTATGTTTATTTCAAAACATTACTCTTTTCCAAATTCTTTTTTTATTCTTGTAAATTCCTTTTTATTTTTAAAAATTATTTTTTTACTCCTCAAACTTTCTTTTCTCCATTCAAATTCATGTTTTATTCTTACAAATTCCTGATTTATTCTTCCAATATCTTTTTTATTCTTCCAAATTCCCTTTTAAAAGAAATTACATTCTCACTGTTTCAAATCCATTTTTATTTTTAAAAATTACTCTTTATTTCTACAAATTAATTTCTATTTCCAAAAATTACTTTTCTCCATATTCTTTTCTTTTCTTATTCCTCCAAATTCATTTTTTAATTTCTTTCTATTCTCAAAAACTCCATTTTACTTTTACAAATGCTTCTTTTGTCTTCAAAAATTCTTCTTTTTTATTATTTATTCACTTATTTGTTCATTTATTTATTCATTTATTTATTTATTCATTTATTTATTCATTTATTTACAAAAGAGCAACAAAACAAAGAAAAACTACCCTCCTTTTTAAAAAACATTCACCCCTTTTTTAAAGCGGTACAACGCCCTTAATTTTCTTGTATTTCCATGTTATTACGGATGGAAACACCCTTAATATTCCCGAGAATCGTCTCCTGCGCATGCGCGCGTTATTCTCGACTCTCATTGGCTGTTTTATAGTATGAGTGAGAATAAATCGACCATTTAAAGCTAGAGCATAAAAGCGTGACGTCACGAAGTTTTAATGAGACATTTTATCACTTCGGGGCAAACTATGGTGGCGTCTAACAATTTTTTATCCATCTAGATGATTTTCAAAAGAGTTTATTTTCCCTTTTCGCTCATTTGTGTCTCGTCAACTAAAGAATCGTTTATTAAAACTATTCGTTAACAAAAACCTATTCTTTGTGCCTCGATCATTCCTATTGTCGCTGACTGGTGTTAAAAAAAAAGTGCAATAATGTCGATTGTCAAGAGTGAAGATGAACAATTTGATATGCTTTTTACACAAAAAGAAGAAGAAGAAGAAGAAGAAGCGAGCAGTTCTACACCCTACACTATACCAGAAAAATCAAAACATGTGTACGAAACGACTTTCGACAACTTTTTGAAATGGAAAGTTGCAAGCAACTCGATTACTTCTGAAAATTGCCTCCTTGATTATTTTCAGAATGAAATGATTCCTAAATACAAACCAACGACTATTTGGTCTGTTTATTCTATTCTCAAGTCCATGCTCAAGTTGAGAGAAAACGTTAATATCGCTGAATACGAGAATTTGCTTGCTGTTGTTAAAAAGAACGCTGAAGGTTATGTTAACAAAAAGTCGGAGGTTTTCACTGCCGAGGATGTGCAAACATTTTTGCGGGACGCGCCTGATATTGCTTATTTAGACGTGAAGGTAATTTAATGCATTTAATAAATAAATTATTACATTCTGTAAATAAATTAAAACAATCTGTAAATAAATTTTGATGTTGAAATTGTGACCTTAACAATCTCAACATCAAAATTTAAAATATTGCTGGTAAAATCAGTTCCATCTATTTTGTAAATAAATTAATACATTCTGCAAATAAATAAATGTAGACAAAAAACAAATACAAAACAAAGTGCAAGAATAAGTTTAATGCGCAAATAATGTACCAATTAATGTTTTTAAATTGTTTTTAATGCTTTTTTGCTTTTAATTTGCAGGTTATAATTATTTTCAGTATCACAGGATGTTTGCGAATAGAAGACCTGGTGAACATAACAGTTAACGATATTCAAGAAGAGGGACGCGTTTTATTGGTGAAAGTGACAAAATCAAGGAACAAAAAGTGTCGCACTTTTACTGTGCCTCCACTTTTAACTGAAATTGTCAATAGATATCGAGCTCTTCGGCCCCCGAGTGGAACAAGTGATCGCTTTTTTGTAAATTATCAAAAAGGAAAGTGCACTATACAGAATATTGGCAAGAATAAAATTGCAAAAGCCCCGAGGCAAGTTGCAGAATTTCTCAAGAAAACAAATCCCGAAAATTATTCAGGCTCCTGCTTAAAGAAATTGTCCCTCACTTTGGTGCCATACGAAATTTTTGATGTACAAAAAACGCCAAATTGTCCAACGAGTACAAACACGCAATTTGATACGTCTGTTGTTAAAACGGAAATTAATTCAGGTATTAAATTAAATGTGTTTTATAAATAATTTACATTTTTAAGTAACGATTTTATAATTAATTTGCATTTGTAATTTACGTTGTTTGATTAATTTACGTTTTCTAAATTAATTTACGTTTCTTTAATTAACATTTTGAATTTACGTTTTTTAATTTACATTTTTTTAATTAACATTTTGAATTTACGTTTTTTAATTTACATTGTTAATTTTCATTTTTTAATTGCAGGATTCTCTTTTGTTGCAGAGAGTGAAAGTTCTGAAAGTTGTTTCGAACCAAATCCAAAGCGAGCAAAGATGAATTTTACGGAAACGACCATTTCGGAGGAAGATTTTCCACCGAACGGAGTTTTTCATTTTACGAATTGTACAGTTAATATTATTCAAAAATAATATCTTTGTGATTTAATTAAAAATAAGTATAGTGTATTTTACGTTAAAGATTATATTTATATTATATAAATAATAAAAAATACATTAGTTAATAAATTGATAATGAAAAATAACTTTTTCTTGATCTTTTATCCAGCTCTTAACTTATTCTTTAATTTTCACGTCTTTTGTTCATTTGTAATTTTTCCTTTTCTACAAAAAAGTACATTTCTTTGTTTCTATTATTAAAAATTTATATTAAAATTCAAATCGCACTTTAATAATTATTTTATTAAAACAATTTAATTTAAATCTATGTGTTCTTTTTATTTAAATCTGTTATCTTTTTATTTCAATCTGTTATCTTTTTTCTAAATTTGTTATCTTCTTTATAAGTTTTATAAAGAAATTATAAATTATTTTTTTTATTTAAACAAAAATTTTATTGAAATATTGATTGCACTGTAATTATTCTTTTTTCTTAATTTAGAGAAAATTAATTGAAAGCAAAAAAAGTTTAACGAGCACTGAATAATGGTAATTTTTTTTTCCAGCTTATCCAATTTTCAAGAGGACTATTCCTTACTGGAAAATAAAGAACAGTTGGGGACCACGATGGGGAGAACGTGGATATTATCGAGTTTATCGAGGCGCAAGCACTTGTGGATTAAATCAAATGGCGTCAAGTGCAATAGTTGCTTAACTAAAAACAAGAACAAAACTATTGCAATATAAAATATTTTCACCAGTTGCCAAAAAAGAAAACGAACAAAACTAACAATGAATCAAATACTGATTCGTAACTATTGAATTTATACTCACAAAATGATTCTTTTTTTATAACAGTTGTTTAAAAACAACTGATTTTATAAATACTAAAAGTAGTCAAGAGAAATGAAAAAAGATTTTATAAATACTAAAAGTATAGTCAAGAGAATTTATATCGAATAAAAAAATTGTAGTCACTAGCTCTCTAATTCTAACCCGAGATTATATTTAAAAAATCTAACACCTTTGGATAATAGACGAGAAGGTAAAGAATTAAAATTACATTTATTAAAATTGCTTTTTTAAAAATTATTTTTGTTAAAATTAAAATTACATTTATTAAAATTACTTTCTTAAAAATTATCTTTGTTAAAATTACATTTATTAAAATTAATTTCTTAAAAATTATCTTTGTTAAAATTACATTTATTAAAATTATTTTTGTTAAAATTTTATTCAAATTACTTTAATTAAAATTACTTTTTTCAAAACTACATAATATACTTTTTCATAACATTAAATTAAGCGGAGAATTTATAATTTGTTAAAGAATTTTATATATTTTTGAGTTGTTTATTTATCATTTGAAAATGATACACTAAAATTATTAATTCGAGAAAAATTTAATTTACAAAAATTCTGTTAATTAGAAAAGAAAGAAAAACAGATTTTTTTCAAGAATAGTTATTTTCGATTTAAAAAAAATAGAAATATCGATTTAAACGTATTTTCTATTATTATAGAAAAGACTGATTCTATGAATCTCGTTATCACGAAATTTCCCTCTTCGATTTTTATTATTGCACCTTTTTTTCTCTGCAATGATTTTTATACGGCACTGAAAGAAATCCAGGAGGGAAATCTTGGATAAAGAATCGAAAAATCCAGGGAAATGAAAATCAATGTTCAAGAATGAAAATTATTCAATTTCAAAAACGTCGACTCTATTTTTCAGTCGATTTTTATTTAAAAAAAAAAACCTAAAATTAAGATAATTAAAAATTTAGATAGATTAGAATTTAAAATTTAAATTCTGTTGGATTTAAAATTTAACAAATTAAAATTGTATCCAAATTTAAAACACTTTGGTACAAATAAAAATTGGATAATTTTGGTTCAATTAAAAACAAAATTTTCATATTTTTTGGTTTTAATTTATTGATGTCGATATTTGGCGAAATATATTTTGCTGTCGAGTATTTCTACCTGTAATTCACTTATTTTTGTAAAAAGCATCGACCTGTTATAAAACTGTGATTTCATTTCCAAAAAAGCAGGAATAAAAATCTAAATAAAGAATGTCAAATCGATGAATATTTTTCCCTTTTAATTCACTGAGCCCTCGTTCTTTCTCCACTCTTAAAAGTTAACATCGTCAATTCTTTTTCTTGAAGAAACACCTACTTTTACAATTTTTACCGCTCAAAATAAAAAAAGAAAAATAATAAACAAAAAAAACAATGAAAAAAATCCCTTTCAAAAATCAATTCTCTCATGTCTTCACTTTCCAAAAAATAATTCTCTTTAAATTGCTCCTTGTTTAGCCTGAAAAAAATCCATTCAAAAGCGAGATTTAAGAAAAGCATTTTTTCCCAAAAGCTTTGCTTCGTTTTGCTTCCTCGAAAGCGAAACGAAAATAAAATTATAACGCTTGTTATTAAAATAAGAAACTTTCTTAAATCGCCCTTTAAATAATCTACTTTTTCAAGTTGCCTTAAATCTAAAAAATAATCCTGAGATTATTGTTGCTTTTTTTTCTATCACTTTTGGAAATATTTTATCGAGAAGAAGAAAAAAAAGTTCGGAGTGGTTTTTCGTCGAATAGATATCAACAAGCTGTAAAAACGCGTGTATGTAAAACTCAGAGAATGTACAATGAATAAATGATAAGACATGAAAATTTATAATGTAAAATTAATTAATAATAATTATAAGATCCCCATTGATTGTAAGGTCCATAAGCCTGAGGTCCACTTTGACCGTACTGCCAATTTTGATAATTTGCGTAATTTGGATCTGAGGGGGGTGGATACTGTTGATATCCTTGTTGATAGCCACTTTGGCTTCCATACTGACTTCCCTGGAATTGTTGCTGAGACTGATAAGGACCACTGGGTCCACTGCTGTACTGATAAGAGGACTGTGAACTGATTGACGGGGGCGGTGGTATACTCGATTGGTCACCAGATTTCATTTTTTTCGGCGGCGACAAATCCCTGAAATTAAACATCATTTTAGATACTCTTTTCTCTTATCTTACTTTTACATTTTTATACTTATTTTTTACATTTACACTATATTTACTACTTTAACAAATTATTACACTTTGCTTTTTAAAAAACAGACATTTTATTATTTTAAAAATGAACTACGTTTTATTATTTTAAAAATTAAGTTTTATTATTTTAAAAATTCGGCTTTATTATTTTAAAAATTAGGCTTTATTATTTTAAAAATTAGACTTTATTTAAAAATTTTAAAAATTAATTACGATTGTTATTTTAAAAACCAATTTAATATATGAGCATTCTATATTATACAGTTCTTCTGTGTAAAAACGTGTTAATTTTAAAGAAATCACTGTTTAAAATTTGAAAAAAAGTTTTAAAAAATCGCCACAGAATCAATAGGAAAAAAGAAGAAAAGTAGATAAAAAAATAGATAAAAAATTGACACAGAAATGATACAAAAAATAATTTACTAATTTAAAATAAAAAAATAATTTATTTAAAATGAAATAATTTAAAATAAAGAAATAGTTTAAAATGAAATAATTTAAAATAAAGAAATAGTTTAAAATGAAATAATTTAAAATGAACAAATAAAAAGTAAATTTACAAAAAAGAAAAAAAGACATACGCTTTGCTGTCTTCTGCCTTGGACTTCTTTCGTTCCTTGGCTTGTTTTATACATTTCTGGAATTGTTCGTGTGCTTTGAGGACTTTTTGAATGTCTGGACTGAAATCTTCAAGGAATTCGACTTTGCGTTGTGCAAAAAGCACCCGTTGCTCTAAATCTGCATGTTCTCTGTCGATAAACATGTCCATGTATCCAACAATTTCCTGCGTGTCCACTGGATTCCTTTGAAGTCCCAAATCTATCAATTGAAGATACAATCTCGGATTTTCCTTGTCTTTCTCTGCAGCCTGTGAAAATGGAAAAAAAACTAATCATTTATTTGAAAATCATTTATTTCGTTACGGAGAAAGGAATCCTAATCGAGAAAGAAGAAACCAAGTTGCATGCAAAAGATCAAAAAGTTTCTAAAAAAAACAAACGGAAAAATAAATTAAATCGAATGCCAAATAAAGAAACGAATTATACAGAAAAACAAATTACAAAGAAAAACAAATGATAAATAATACTAAATAATAAATAATACTGAATAATAAATAATACTGAAAAATAACTAATACTGAAAAATAACTAACACTGAAAAATAAATAATACTAAATAATAATAAATACAATTAAATTCAATGAAAAAAGAATCTGACCTTAAGTAAAATTTTAACAGCCTTGTCTGTGTCGTTTTTGACTTTGCACAGAAATCTAGCGTATTTAACAGCAATATTATTGGCGATTGTTCGATTTTTACTGTTGGCGATGTAATTTTCATAAAGTGTGCATGCTTTCTCGAGATCTGCTCTTCTTCGTTCAAGATTTATCCTCCTGTAGGCAATCTGTAGCATATTTGGAAGAACACTGTCGATATTTTCTAAAATTTCAGCGGCTTTATCGAAATTTCCCTGGCTTTCCTCGAAAGTTGCCCACTGAAGATGAAGATTTGGTTTTTTTGGATGATGAACTGTACAGGCACGCGTGTAAACGTCTCGTATTTTCTCCGTATTATCAGTCTTCAAACTTTCCAAATATCGAATAAACTGCAATTCATCAACAATTTCACATAAACTGTTTATTCAATTCCAATCCAAACCATTAATTTTTATTTAAAATCAATGTTAATTTATTTTATCATTGTTTATTTATTTTCTTATCAATATCAAT
Source organism: Ganaspis sp. Gsp50 (assembly GCA_011057455.1). Classification (NCBI taxonomy): domain Eukaryota; kingdom Metazoa; phylum Arthropoda; class Insecta; order Hymenoptera; family Figitidae; genus Ganaspis; species Ganaspis sp. Gsp50. The sequence continues at coordinate 5,453 of WNHD01011455.1, read as the reverse complement.
TCATTTTCTTTAATTCATTTTCTTTTTAATTCATTTTCATTTTTTTTTTAATATTTGAACTAATTTTTCCGCTCTTTAAAAAACAAATATCATTTTACATAATATAATTTATTGTAAGAGGCTGTTGTTTTTTATTTCATGAATAGTAAATATCATTAAAATTCAAATTGAAAATAATTTAAAATCAATTTGCATTCAATTTGATTTTTTAATCAATTTCTATTTGATTTTTAAATAAATTCAAATTTGATTTTAAGACCAATTCGCATTTTATTTTAAAATCAATTCATTTTGATGTTTCACATTTGATGATCAATTCACATTTGATGATTAAATCTATGCCTATTTGTTTTTTAAATCAATTTGTATTTTAAATTTTAAATGAAAGAAAAAGAAAAATGAAATGAAACTGCTAATTTAAATTTTAAATTCCAATCGATTTTTTCAATTAAGATTTTGAGTAAAAATCGATAATAAAATACACACCCTCATCCAAAATTCGTCATAAAGTGCGCATGCAATAAGACATCTTTCGAAAAGAATTATTATTCTCGTGGAATCTTTTTCGTTGATTTCAAAGTCCAAATATTCTTTCCAGTTTTTCAGCTGACACCGTTCTAAAGCTTTCACATGGAAATAAGGTCTTTTGATCTGAAAAATAAAAACACCTTTTAACATTTCATTTAAAATTTTTAAATCAACTATGGTATTATTATTTTAATTATTAAATTATCATTATTGTTTTTGTTACTACTGCTATTATTATTACTATTATTATTTGCACAACTAAAATGATTGTTAATTAATTATTGTCAATTATTATTGTCAATTATTATTGTTAATTAATATTAACTATTATACGTTGTTAATTATTATTATTATTATTATTATTATTATTATTATAATCATTATCATTATAATTAAAAAGAAAAGTAAACAAACCCCTTCTTCATAGCTCCATCTTGCATTAACCGCGCTCACGTTTGCTTTATGCATTTTGCGCCGACTGCTGATAATTTTTTCTCGTATTGCTCTTGTTTCCTCATCGGTTGGTGGCACTTCGTGTGGTGGTGGTTCTTCACCAGGAGGCGCATCCGCTGAAGACGAGGGTGCCACATCTTCTGATTTAAGAAGTGATTTAACCTCCGAGCGCAACGAGAGAAAATCATCAACGCTCAGAATTTGATTTGGTGCATTTGACGAGACAAATTCTTGAAATAAGTCAAAGTGATTGGTATATCCCATTGTGGGAGTTGTCAAAAGACGATCATAGATCGCAGTCACTCTACTCAAACGTTTCCCTTCCGTCTCCCATTTAATGTAGCTGTCCCACAATCGATCCGACCTGAAATTATCAAAAAAATCCAATAAACAACACATTTTTCATCCTCCTAGTAAAAAAAAGACGTCTTTATACTTCAAGGGAAATAAAACAATATTTATCGTTCAAGGGAAATAAAACACTGTTTATCGCCCAAGGGGAATAAAACACTATTTATCGCCCAAGGGGAATAAAACATTATTTATCGCCCAAGGGGAATAAAACATTATTTATTGCCCAAGGGAAATAAAACACTATTTATCGCCCAAAGGGGAATAAAAAACTGTTTATCCCCCTAGGCAAATAAAACGCTATTTATCGCCCTAGAGGAATAAAACACTGTTTATCGCCCAACGGGAATAAAACACTATTTATCACCCAACGGGAATAAAACACTGTTTATCGCCCAACGGGAATGAAACACTGTTTATCGTCCTGGGTAAAAAATAGTTTGTTTATCACCCTTAGGGAATAAAACCTTCTTTTTCGCCCTAGGTAAAAAAAACCCCTTTATCGCCCTGAGCGAATAAAAATCCATTTTCCGTCAAAAAAATAGAATTGAAATAGACATTTACCGGAACTCGAGACCACAGGCAGAAATGGCATTTTCATACTGCTCTCTCATCTTCTTTTCGTCCTTCTCAAAAGCGACTTTACAGTGATTGATGTAATGAATCCAGAGGTCAACACTCAATGAGATTGCTTTAAGTCCCGCGTCAAAAACCTGTGATATTTAAATGCAAATTTTGATTAAAAAGAGAACAAGAGCTTTCTTGGTGCCGGTATCATTGTTTTGTCATTCTTATTATTATTATTATTAATATGATTATTATGATTATTTAATAATCGGGGAAAGGACTTATAAACCTAAGATTTTCATAGTATTCAGTTTTTTTTTTATACTTCACTTAGCTTTCGTTAAGCGTAGCGTTTCATTAATTCGAAATACTCACGTTTTTTTTTTGTTCGAGCACGTACTGTAAATAAATAAGTAATTAACACAGAGATTGCAGAGCATTGAGGATTCACCTTTTAAAGTCAGTGCGGTTCCAATCATTGGCGCCTCAGTTTCATTCTCTTCCGCCACACAATTTTCTTGTATCCCCTTTTCTCACTCTTTCAGTGGCACGTCCTAATTAAATCTCTGTCTTTCTCTCTCTTTTTTTTGGTTTGTTGAAAAAAAAGACAAAAAAAAAAGGACAAAATACCCCAAAAACGAAAAAAAAATTTGTACAATGTTTTTTTTTTACATTTTTACGTTTACAATATACTTGTTTCTAATGGCTCAATTGAACCACTTGTTTTTGTTTTTTTTTACAAAGACTTATAATTAATGTGATAACAAAGCACATTGCACATAATGTGACGAGACAACAGTAGTTGTGACGACGTTTAATTCCAGATAGACAACGACTTAGGTAAATTATTATTTAATAATATCGATTATTAAACTATAGCCATTATTTTTAAGATATTGATAACGATATTGGTAATAAAATAAGTGTATGTAATAGTATTGTCGCAAGCATTTTAGTAGAATAATAATAATCATTAAATAAGTAGCTAATCGGTAAACGAGGAGAGTTGAATAGGTGCCGCAAGATGTGCTAGGCTGTTGGAAGGGAAAACCATATTTATGTGCGTGCACACTGCCCACGCCTCTTCCTACCACGAGCTAGTTTCATTTAATTAGATTATTTGCGTTAATCAAAAAAGTATTATTATCATTGTACGGTATTTTATATTTAAAAAAAAAAATAAAATAAAATATATATATGTATATATATGTAGATAAATATGTATATATACTTAACTATGCACTGAACAAACATTAACCTACACGCAGTGAAAAATTGTGATAAACTCACCTTTTGCACGTTCTCTGGATCGCCCTTCTTCTTCTCGTAATCGGCGTATTTTCGCCAGTAACCATAACAATATGGATAACGCTCCAGGAATTTTGAATACGCTTCTCGTGCAGCTTCCGCGTCGTTCTGCAATTTAGCACAATAACAATTAACGCAAATCCTTCAGAAAAAATAAAAACACTTTTTTAAAATTAATAAATAAATCTGAGAAATAAATAAATGCGTGGTAAATTAATAAATAAATCTGAGAAATAAACAAATGCGTTGTAAATAAATAAATAAAAGAAGCAAATAAATTTAGAGAATTACTATTATTTGAAGCTCATCAAAATTATGCAACCGCGCTTGAAAAAAAGGCAAAAAAAAAGCAATAAATAAAAGCAAAAAAAAAAAGAAAAAAAATAGGAATAATTCGACTTTATGTAGTCGTATAAAAAATGGTCTTTATTTTCGTTAGCGGAGAAAATGAAAGCCTTTTCGCACCTCTTGATCAACGTACTGAAGAAGATAAGTCCAGCCAGTGAAATCCGATGGATCTTCATTAACTGCCTTCCAATATTTTTCCAATTCCGGCAAGGATTTCTTTTTCGGTGAAGCTGGCTTTGTGTCCTGTTTAGTGTCGGATTCTGCATCTGAATTTAAAGCCACCTTCTTTGCTGGAGTTTCGTCATTATTTTCCGAAGTCGGAGAACTCGGATCGTATTCTCCGTCTGCATTCAATTTACGTTTATCTGCGCAATTTTATTATTTATTACTTTCAATTTTAATCGTCATGATTTTTAAAACTACACTGTACATTTTATTGAAAACTGCATTGTAAATTTTATTATAAACTGCATTGTAAATTATATTATAAACTGCATTATAAATTATATTATAAACTGCATTGTAAATTATATTATAAACTGCATTGTAAATTATATTTTAAACTGCATTGTAAATTTTATTATAAACTGGATTGTAGATTTTATTTTAAATTGCATTGTAAATTTTGTTATAAACTGTATTGTAAATTTTATAATAAACTACATTGTAAATTATATTTTAAACTACATTGTACTTTTCATTTAAAACTACATTGCAAATTTCATTTCAAATTTACAATTTCTAGAGCATTATCACAGCTTTTATTTGTATTCATTTAGATTCTGAATTCGATTTATAAACGATTAACATACTTGAACCGTCTGCCTTTGACTTTTTATCCATCGATTTCTTCAATCCCTTCTTCTTTTTCTCACTGTCTGGTGGTAATTCGTCTTCTGAAACAGATTCAGTTTCTCCCAAATCAGCAGGAGCGGCTGCTGGTAGCTCTTCATCGGAAACTGCCTCCGTTTCTGGTTCCTAATAAAAGAAACTATAATTAGCAGAAAAACTATAAAAAAAAAAAATATAAAAAAAACTATAAAAAAAACTATAAAAAAACTATTAAAAAAAACTATAAAAAAAAACTATCAAAAAAACTATAAAAAGAAACTATCAAAAAAAACTATTAAAAACACTACCAGAAAAAAATATAAAAAAAAAACTATAAAAAAAACTATCAGAAAAAATAATCAGGAAAAACTATTAAAACAAAGCTTCTAAAAAGCACAAAAGAATAAAAAAAAAACTAAAAAATGAAAAATAAATTACATTCAAAAAATGAAGGAAAGGATTTTTCGAGAGAACGTGAGGAACAGGATTTAAGGAATACCTGGATCATGCACTCGATTGGAAAATCATCGTCGGAAACTTCTTCCACGTCTTGTAGCTAAATTAAAATTGAAGAATAGCAAAGATAGTAAAACGAAATAAAAGCACATTTTAAAAATTAAAAAACAAAAACAAATTTCAGTGAATAAAAATATAAAAAGAATGCTTTGAAAGCCAACTATTTCTTAAACAAAAATATTGTTAAACAGTGCTTCACTATGATGAAGCAAAAACAACAAAATAAACCCAGTTTTAAAATGTTTAAAAAATACAAAAACTCTTTTAAAATTGTTTAAAAATATAAAAAAATACAAAAAATATTTTAAAATTGTTTACAATTATAGAAAATACAAAAACTATTTTAAAATTGTTTACAATTATATAAAATTCAAAAACTATTTTAAAATTGTTTAAAAATATTTAAAAAATGCAAAAAAGCTTTTAAAAATTAAAAAAAATACAAAATAAAGACAGTATACTTTGTCGAACGAGAAAAACGTACTTTAGTGGCCGTTTCGGTCGGCAATTCGTCTTCGGACACGGCCTCAGTGTCGGGCTCGTTTTTCTTC
>WNHD01011452.1:0-10143 GCA_011057455.1 Ganaspis sp. Gsp50 | reverse complement strand
CTAAGATGCTATAAATTTTATAGCATATGCTATTGAACCAATAAAATCAGATTCCAATAGCATCGCACTATTGGACGCCAAGTATTTTTTTCTCAGTGTATTAGATATGTAAAAACCCGAAAAGGGTATACATGGAAGAACCAAAATTATTTTTTTTTTAATATATATTTTTTATTTTATTTTTTTATTTTATTTGTTAATATATATTTTTTAATATATATTTTTAAATATATATTTTTTAATATATATTTTTTAATATATATTTTTTAATATACATTTTTTTAAGTACACATCATCTTACTGGAATCGTTTTCCGAAGTTAAAACCTTTTACGGTGTACTGATTTTAATACATGTTTTACATCACAGTTGTGGATAATATAGTTCTTTTAAATTTTATAGAGTAGCTTGTCTAAACAATCACTAAAACTTTTCAAGTCATAAAGTATGCACAGGGTTTTAGTATACGCAAAGAGAAGAGAAGTTGTGCCAACAAATGAAGTAGCAGCAGAATATTTTACAAACTGAAGTAGTTGTCACAAGAATTTTTCTGTTGTAATAACTAACATTAATAATTTCAACAGGAAAAAAGTTGTTAAAACAACTACTTTAGTTTGTAAAATATGCTGCTACTTTATTTGTTAGCACAGCCACTTTCTTTCAAGTACTTCGCATCCTAAAATATGCAATTTTCAATGTTAATGCTTCTGTTTTACAACCATACCTTTAATTTTGTCTATAGAAAATTGAAAGCAATTTATACATTGCAAATTTATTTGTATGTATTGCTTTTATCGTGATAAAACAACAAGCATCGACTTGTTCAAATAATTAAGTAAAATATACTTGAATACGAGTATTTAACTTTCCTTTATTTTGTTCTAATTGTGTAAATTCCACTTTGTTCATCTTTGGTTAATCTTTGTTACCTTTTCACTTCGGTTAACAAAAAAACCACATTAAAATCTAAGACCTCAAAGGACCTAAATCCCAATTGCTCGAAAATCAGAAGAATTTCATCATATTTTATTCCGCAAAAATCCTCGTTTGTACTTTGGAGTACAATCTGGTTTTATGCATACACATATATACATCTGCCATTTGGCCAAGATGGAATTATTTCGCTGAGGAATAATTTGGCCATAAAATAAAAGTGCTATACTAGGGATATCGGTAGGCAGGAGTGCAGCCACGTTTGTATTACGACGATGGTCGTCGAGACGCTTTTTCCCTCTTCCTCTCGTTTCCTTTCCAATTTTCCCTCCCACCTCAGTTCATCTTGACTCCGTTTACTCTTCTTGCTCTTTCGCCTATCTATATCTCTTCTTCCATCACATCACTCCTTTTTTCACCCCGTGCTTTCCCTCCCGAGTCAAGATCAAGCTATTTTCTTCGGCGTTTCCTTATATTACATCCTTGGGTACCGGGAAGCTGAAAATTCCACTCTTTTTCTGTTTCTAGCAGTGAATATCTTATCATAATCCCCACACTGACTGCAGCCAGTGGGACTTTTCTTCTCGCACATGCTTCAGGATAGATCAACGCATAAGTAGTTTTGACGTATCTCCGAACACCAACCACACGTGCAGTTTTATATACATGCACCTCCCTGCCCCTTCCTCTGTGCCGTATCAGCCTCCCTAACCCATTTTCTTTTCATGTTTCTTTCCCCTTGAGCTCGGGACGTAAAAAACGAGATGAAGAAATCGTCAAGTCTGCAGCTGAGACAATGTCCTAATTTTTTATGCCTTTTGCACGTCAGATCTCAAGCCAGAGGGAACGAAAGTCCCCTTTGAAAAATCACACCTACTTCGGTTGAGAAAAATATAAATTACCGTAATTCGGTGATCGATAAAGGAGCGTTTTACTGTTTCTTCTTTCCTCTGTGAGACCGTTTTCATTTGAAATTCAGATTTTTGGTTTAGAATTTATGCCAGAAAATAATGGAGCGATTTTCAGCTTCGAGGGAGTTCATTAGCTTTTATGTTATCTCTGAATTATGCAAATGGTAGCTTAATTTAAATTTTAAGAAAATAAATTTAAAAATGTTATACAAGACTGGTAAAATCATGTTAAACAACTTGATACTGGAATTAACTAAAAATGGTTTTAAAATGTTTTTGTTTCAGATTTTCCGAGCTTCGTAGATTCTATTGGGAACGTCACAGCAGCCAGTGGCAAAAAAGCCGTATTATCTTGCACTATTCGAAATTTAGGTCATTACAAGGTAAAGGGGTTTTTATTCATTTTATCATGACTCGACATTTAGCTGACTTATTTTAGTTAACTGTAATTAACTGTAATTAACTTAACAACTGTAATTACACGAAAAAAGTATGTTCATTTCATTGACAGTTTTTTATTTTTGGATAGAACAATAATTATAATTATTTTTATAATAATAATCATTGTTAAGAATAATTATAACAATAATTATAATTATTTTTATAATAATAATCATTGTTACGAATAATTATAACAATAACTATAATTATTGTTGTAATAATAATCATTGTTAAGAATAATTATAACAATAACTATAATTATTGTCATAATAATAATTATTCTTCTATCCAAAAATAAAAAAATAAATTATAATTTAACTAAAAAACAGTGGATAGAGCAATAATTGAATCGTCAATTTCGAAGAGCTTTTACATTTAAAATCATAAAATTTCATACATCATTTTCAAACAGGGCTTATCTGGGAAAACAACCTTTAATCAATTTTATTTTACATTTAAAAAATATACTTCCCATATGAGAAATTAATAAAAGCCAATAAAATCCACAAAATCAATTTTTAATTATATTTTGATAAAAGTTAATTGCTTTGGCAATGTTTGTAAAAATTGCACAAGTACCTTCAGGCAAAAAATAATTCATTACAAAAAAAAATTAACGGTTCAGATTTTTCGTGCTGTTATTTATTGCTAAAATAATACAATCAATTTATTACAGATTTTATAACGCAATAATTGCATTTGTCGATTTTATTGCTCAATTTTGATCAAATATTGACCAAGAGTTTTCTAATTTAATTAAAAATTTATTCGTTACACAACCCCTAGTATAAAAGCACCTTAAAAAGGGTTACATAAACTTGTACATATAATTACAAAATAAACAATGCTTCCCTATGAGGAAGCAAAAAAAATAAAAAAACATAAAATGAACATACTTTTCTTACATTCAGCCCTTACTATTTTTTCTGGTTAAAATAACTAGAATATTAGTTAAGTCAACCAGAATAATAGTTAAGTCAACTAGAATTTTAGTTAAGTTAACCAGAACAAGAAGCAAAAATTATGAAAAGTTAATTAATAAGAACAAAGTGTTGGAAAAAGTTCGAACAAAGTTTTTCGAATTTACAAAATACGAATTTCAATATTTCGTATTATTTTAACAAAAAGAGATTATTCTGATATGAATGAATGTCCGAAGAGTATATAAACATTTCCCTTTTAGAAAATCCCAACTGACAAATCGCTGTAAATGCTGTATACACGCAAATTATAGTTATGCAGAAATCTAATTTAATTAGAAGAACATAGATGTATTTGTGCTAATTATAGCAAATTAGGAGTATTCAATTGCAGCGAACTTGAACGATAATAGGGAATTTTCATGTTTAATTAATTAGCGACGATTAGTGATCATGTAATGTACGTGGGTGTAATTATATTCATTCATTATGTCAACAATAAAGTCGATTCAATAAATTCGTAATTAAAGCCAAATAATTAAATTAGCTGACAACAACAATGTTGAGGAAAACGTGAGATAAATTTGTACATAAAATCATTTTCACTACTGCTCTTGAAAATTTACATCGAATTCCACAATAAATAAAAAATGTAAATTCTCTTCAACAAATTGTTATCTACAGAAACAATATTTCAATCAGATTTCAAAATGTTTTCACATATTTGAATGTGAATTCATAAAGGATATTTAGCTTTTAATTACATTTGATATTACCCAATTTTTTTTTAATCTTCAATTCATTTTAAAATTAATTTTAGAGCTGTGACTTTCGACATCCAACAAAATTTTTTTTAACATTTTTTTCGAGATCCAACCAAATTTCAGGTTGAGACTTAGAAGGTTGAAAAAAATTGAGTTTTTTTACCCTATTAAGAATATTAGGTGAACTTTATAAAGTTCACTTTATAAAGTGAACTTCATACTTGAGATTTTTCTCCGTGTAAATTTACAAAAAAAAGGCAATTAACTTCTAAACATTCCAAGTCTGTGATTGTACCAATTTATCGCTATAAGAGAATCCCGCCTTTAGTCTGTTGGATAAAGCTACAAATTAAACAAACAGTTCTCCATAAAGCTGAAAAACTTTTCTTCAATACAACACATAAACGAGAATTGTAGCCACAACTTTCCAGCAATTGCCCAAACTTTGTTAATTATATTTTTCCAATTAATCAACCTGCCAATATTCAAGTATAGGCTCAAAAAAAAATTATTAAACGCATTTTATCCAAAGCCGCAAAATATCAATTTTTTAATGAGCAGAACTTTTGTTGAGATTAAGTTGATGAAAATGACTTTTATACTGATGATATGGAATTTAACGCAACCAATTTAAAAAGTTTTTCGCAGCTAAGAGCCCAAAGTTTAAAAATGTAAAATAGCCCCTTTATGTGGGGACGTTGACATTTTTCACTGAACCTGACAAAAGGAAATGGCCTTTGTCGGAACTGTAATCTTGGGTAAAGAGAAGATTAATTGCTCGACTGAAAGTCGTCAGAGGAGCATTTTGGTATTCCGTAAATGCTTGAATCAAGACTGTGGGTGTTGCACCATTAATTTCTTCTAAAGAGCCTAAAACTGTTGATCTTTAAAAACAGCTGGCCATAATGAGAAGATCATAATGTCATGCAGTGCGTACGATATCTACATTAATTATCATTTTTATAGTTCAAATCTCTTCAGTCAAAACTTCTATGGTTAAACTCTATTCAGCTAAAATTTCTTCCCGTATTTCAAAACATCCGGTTATTAGTCTCAGAATTCATGAAAGTAAAAATGAAATTTAATAATGAATAATTTTATAATTTTTTGCCAATTTTAGTGTATTATCCGCAACGAAGTTTACTCGATGATTAATATATTCTTGTAATAAATTACAAAAAATAATTTATTTTCTTTGTGTTCTATGCAGCTCGCCTATAATGAGTTTAATAAAACTTGACTCAATTAGAAACTTTTATGAAAAATAATCTGTCTTCTCTTTAGCAAGTTTTTTATCAGACGAGTTCATATTTGTCAAACTTTTAGAACCTTCTATCCGATAATGATTTTCTTGACAAAAATTTGTGTATTAAGTATCTTATAAAATGTCGAAATAAAATAAAATCTTTCTAAATTATCGATTGTATTTTAAATTATCAAGTTTTTTCAAATTATCAAACTCTTTTATAAATTATTAATTTTTGTTTTTAAAGTATCAATTTTGTTTTGTAAATTATCAATTCTTTTTGTAAATTATCAATTTTTTGTTGTAAATTATCAATTCTTTTTGTAAATTAACCATTTTTTTGTAAATTATCAATTCTTTTTGTAAATTAACCTTTTTTTTGTAGATTGACTTTTTCTTAAATTATAAAAAATCTCGAATAAAAACGAGGTGATTGGTCTTTTTTTATTTTAATACATTTCATATAACTGAGCAACCTAATTTTAATTTCAGTTTTCATGATATGATAATATTATAAATAATAAAAACATTAGCACAGGATTAAATTTAATAAAAACTCGTAATAATTAAATATTTGTGTAAAATATTGTATTTTCTGTGTCGCAGAGATTTCAATTCATAATAATTGTTTGAATAAATAATGTATATTGTAAATATAAAGCAACGATTTCGAATTTGTAATTATAATTATTTAAAATATTTTAAAGGTAAATGAAAAATGTGTTCGAAACGATCTCTCCATCATTTTCCAATCATGCCTTTGTTAATAATAATGTATTATGGATATTTTATGATAAAAATATTATAACATAATGGAAATGATGAATGTAAATTACGTTTCAATCATTTTATCGATGGCTTTATAATAAATTAGCGATTTTCGAAATGCTAATAATTAACATGTTAACATTCTGAATATAAAAAATATAAAGAATTTTGAACAATCCATTTTAAAAGAAAACTGTATAACAAAATAATAAAGTAATATAATTAAAATAGTTAAATAATTAAAAAATAAATAATTAAATAATTACAAATAAATAATTAAATAATTAAAAAATAAATAATTAAATAACAAACTAAAATACACAAAAATGTGAACGAAATATAATTAAAAGTTTGAAATACAAGACTAGAATTATTGACATCTATAACTTAAGTTATGTGTATTGGCAAATCAATCAAACAAATCAACAGGTCATCAAGAAAATTATTATTCACTAATTTCATCACTCTGATGTTGCACAAATCAAAATGATAAATCAAAATCTAATCAATGGCATAAAAAATACTTATATAATTTTATCACTCATTGGAATATGTTAACACTAATTTGTAATAATAATTATAAGAATGATGTAATTAGAGATACAATTTCTCTCACCAGGATAATAATTTCGCTCATTAAATTAATAATGTTAATAATTTAATTATGAAAGTTGAATCATGATATTTTCATTGAATAGCCATGTATATTTCGAACGCTCTTCTAAATATTAATATCGTAATAACCCATTCTGATTGGAAACATAATTAAATGAAATCCTGGTAATATATTAAAATACTTTTTAACCCTTCAGTCATGAAACTTTAAAACGTGGTAGTATAAATTTAAAAGCAAATTTCTTCCTACTTTTAATTATAAATAATTATAAAATCGTGATTTGAACTTTTAAAACAAGATTAAAGGTTTTTATAAAGTTAGAAAGTCACAAAGTTAATTAAGAACTTTTGTCCTTCTTTTCTTTTTTCTCTATTCTATATCCTCTTATTTATTGACTAAGATCTATTTGTCGGACCATTGTTTAAAATTTTGAAATAAATGTACAGATTTTACGGCTAAATAAACAATAAATGATATTCCGTGATATTCCGATAACCATCAAACTCCGCTTTTCATTTGTTCCTTACATTCGATCATTTCTGATTTTCAAATAGTTATTTATGAAACAAGTGCGTAAAGTAGGTGATTATATGAGTGGGATGTTTGCAGCACGAACCGAAGGGGAATAATCAAGGGGAATTCCATAAATCCATATTCGAAAAATATTATGTTTACGTTTGATTAAATTTTTGTATAGCATTCATTCGAAATTAAGATTAACATAATTTTGATAGATAGATAGATTTTGATAGATAATTCTAAAAGTTTCAATTTCAGAAAAGTATTTTATATTAAAAATCTCACCTGATAAATATCTTAAATTTGAGGCTAGAAATGTAAATATATTGCTTATATTTATTTATTGTTTAAACATATTTTAACTTGTCTGCCGTTAAAAATTTGTTTTATTGTATTTATTCGTCCTCTGTTAATTTATTTATATTCGTTTACTTAATTTATTTTCACTTAGTTGTGTCTATTTTCTTTAATTTATTAATTTTCGAAGTCAAAATATGTAATCATTAATATTAATATAAATCATAATTTACACGTTTTATATCACATTAATATAAATATTTAAATATTTATTTTAAGTGTCAGTTTATTAATTTTCTAATATTTAAAGTTATCGAATTTTATTAAGAATATAAAATTCGTTACATTAGTTTGTAGTTAAATGGCTCTTGCCCGTTAATACATTAATAAAGATTAAAATTCGTAAGAAATACTAAAAATCTGTATAAAATGCAGCAAATGTGAATAAAATGATAATAAAAATTGGGATGAATACAATAATTGAAGTCAGTAAAATGAGCATTTTAATCAGAACTCCTAGAATTGCTTAGCTGGTTGTTTGAGAGATCTTTGAAGTAAGAAATTCCCTTTGAGGGTGAACTGAATGTCAACAAAGTGCCTTGGGAGAAGCAGGAATTTAAATGGTTTTTCGCGAGTCATTATCAACGGTCTAACAGAGCGATCCCACAAGCCCTGGAAATCCACCATTACCACCCGCTACGTTAATAACAGTTGCCGATAAGCCAATTAGTTCGTGACATGTGCTGATATTCGTTCTCGCCTGTGCCTGCTACTGGCGTGTATAAATGTATACAAATAAATAAATTCACCAGATATTGCTTGGGGTTTCGACAATTTTTAATCGAGGCAAAATCCAACGTTACGCTACGTCGTATTGATAGAACGATTCCATTCCCAGTTCGCCATACTATTTGCAAATTACTAATTGCACCGTACACAAATGAGATGAAAAAAGCAAATTTGAATAAAACTTTCCCAACTGTTATTTGATTGATGGACATTTGATTAGGTCGTATTTTACAAAGCAAGCTGTCTACACGATTTATAGACTTGGATGAAAAAAAAATGTAAAGATATTTCTCACGGGTTTAATTAACTTGTCAATAAACGCACTTAAATGGCTCCAGTTATTGAGCCGCTCAACTAATTAAAAGTGAAAACTTGAAATCTGCTTTCACGTCAGATTTCAAATCTCAAAGCTTTGAAATTTCCGAGACGATTCGAAGGGATTGTAAATAGGTTCTGTAGGAAGTTTTTGGATCAGTCTATTATCTATTGCATTGAAAGGAACATCTTATTTTAATTTGTGTTTGAAATTGGATCTCTTAAAAATAAGACCGGTTTGGCTGAATGGTAAAATTTGTAATTGCATTGTGTAAATTATTTAATTGCATTGTGTAAATTATTTAATTGCATTGTGTAAATTATTTAATTGCATTGTGTAAATTATTTAATTGCATTGTATAAATTATTTAATTGCGACTTTAAAAAATATTCTCTCAAGGCCGAACTTAGTGCGCTTTTAAAACTCGTATTAAAGAACATCAAAGAGGAAATAATTTAGTTTTCCTGCTTTGTAAGAGTTTTAATCATGATTTTGACTGGGACAATGCCAAAATTATAGATTCTGAAGCTAATTATAATAAAAGATTAATCTCTGAAATGATCTCTGGAACAATCTTAAAAGATAATAATTTACAATAACTTATGAGTTATAACGTTTCAAAAATGGTGGTCGAACTTAAATTCAGTGACCGATTACTGGGTGTTTTATCCTATATGATCAAGATTAAATAAAATATTGAAATTTTAAATTAAACAACCAAAAATTGGTAAAATAATTTTTGATGATAAATCAAAAATGAAAACCACAGCAGAAAATTCTACGATTATGTAAAATTGACAAATGTAAGAAATTCGATATTCAACGCAACTTTTCCCTTTCACTTAATATATACATAAAAGAAAGAGAAACTAAGTAAAGATTGAAACTTTACTTTAAATCATAGGAAGTGAGTACATATTCCATTTGCTCTCTTCAAACAAGATATTTAAACTGTTCTTTTAATACTTTAAACAGAATCACGTTTTTGTAGATATTTGAATATATTTATAAAATTTATCATGGCATTTTATTTAACAAATTGTAATATCCTTCTTAGTTGTGAAAATTATCAATCCAAAATTGTAATATCCTTTATATATTTTTGTATCATTATATCACCTATATATGTTTTTATATATCACCTAAATTTACTTTTTAAATATCACAGAATCTGAATCAGTGAGAAATAAAAATCAGTGAAAATTTTTACTTCTTTTTAATCTTCGTTATTTTTTCCATCACTCATTCAGATGAAACTTTTCGCAGTTCAAATACAAAAGCCGTTTCCACGCATAATATTAATTTCAACCATGCTATATTATTTCAACCATGTTAATTAGTATTCTTGTTCTCATAATGCAAGCAATGTTAAAATCAAAACAATAAATTTGATAACAAAAACAATTTGATAACAAAAAAATTGATTTCAAAAAAATTTGAAAACAAAAATTTGATAAAAAAAGGAAAAGATACTATAATAAAAGGTCTGAAATAACAAATTCAGTTTATAAATTATGCTGCAAAGATTGCTCAGCCTCTTATGTTGGACAATCAAAAAGAATGGTAGGGGTTCGTATTAACGAACATAAAATCTCAAAAACAAATGTTGTTGCGGATCACAATA
>WNHD01011449.1:0-10524 GCA_011057455.1 Ganaspis sp. Gsp50 | reverse complement strand
AAAGTATTACGAAATATTCTGAATTATACTGAAATAGCCTAAAGTATCTCGAAATATACCGAAGTATTTTGAAGGTATCTTAAAAAATTATGAAGTGTTTTAAAATAATCCGGAAATACTTTATAGTACCTTAAAAGTATCTTTATGTACTCTAATGTATTTCAAGATACTCTGAACTCTCTTAAAAGTATCTGGAAATACTACCAAGTATCTAAAAAATTTCAAAGTGTCCTAATAGTACGTTGAAATAATCAAAAGTATCACGAAATACTAAGAAATGTCTTTAAAATATCAAGAATACTCCAAAGTATCTCTAAATACTCCAAACTATTTTAAAATACTTCAAATTGTCTTGAAAGTATCTCGAAATAAAAAAAGTATCTTGAACGTTTCCTGAAATACATTAAAGTATCTAGAAAAATTCTAAAGTACCCCGAAATTCTCCAAAGCATCTCAAAAATAAACCTAAGTATTTCTAAATACTTCAAAATGTTTTGAAAGTATCTCGGAATACTCTGAAGTATGTTGAAAGTACCTATAAATACTTTTTTGTGTTTTGAAATGCCCTAAAGTATCTTAAAGTACTTTAAAGTATTTTGAAATACTCTACAGTATCCTAAAATACTCAGAAGTATTACTAAATACTTCAAAAAGTTTTGCAAAGTATATCGAAATACTTCGAAGTGTCTTGAATTTTATTTGAATTATTCCAAAGAGTCTTAAAGGTTTCTGTAAATACTCTAAAGTATCTAGAAGTACTCAGAAGTGTCTTAAGGTATCTTGAAATACACTAAAGTATCTTGAAATACACTAAAGTATATTGAAATACTATAAACTACATAGAAATATTCCGTAATATCCTGAAATACTTCAAAGTATCTCGAAATACTCCGAAAGGTCTTCACCCAAATACTCAGAAGTGTCTCGAAAGTATCAGGAAAAACTTTGAAGTATATTGAAATGCTCTAAAGTATCTCGAAATGTTCTGAAGTATCCTAAAATACTCCAAAATGTCTTGAAAGTATCTGTAAATACTTTGAAGTATCTGGAAATGGTTTAAACTATCTGGAAATGGTTTAAAGTATCTGCAAAAGGTTTAAAGTATCTTGAAATATTCAAAAGTGTTTTGAAAGTTTCTTTGAATATTCATCCATATCTACAAAATCTCCGTAGTGTCTTAAAAGTATCTCAAAATACTCGAAAGTGTTTTGAAATAGTCTGAAGTGTCTTAAAAGTATCTTGAAGTATTCTAACGTATCTCGAAACACTCTGAAGTGACTTGGAAGTATCGTGAAATACTTCAAAGTATCTCAAAATACTCCGAAGTGTCTTAGAAGTATCCTGAAATACTCCAAAGTATTTCAAAATACTCTGAAGTGTCTTAGAAGTATCCTGAGATACTCCAAAGTATCTCAAAATACTCCGAAGTGTCTGAAAAGTATCATGCAGTGCTCTAAGAGTATCTCAAAATACTACGAAGTATCTTGAAAGTATTTCGAAATACTCTAAAGTGTCTTGAAAGTGTCTTGAATGATTCTAATGTATCTCGAAATATTCCAAAATGTTTTAGAAGTATTCTGTAATATTCCAAAGTGTCTTGAAAGTATCTTGAAGTACTCTAACATATCTCGAAATATTTTGAAGTATCTTGAGAGTATCCTGAAATACTCCAAAGTATCTCCAAGTATACTCTGAATTGTCTTAAATGTTTCTGGAAATACTTTTAAGTATTCTGAATTAGTTTAAAGTATCTCATAATACTCCAAAGCATCTCAAAATACTCAAAACCATCTCAAAATACTCCAAGTATCTCAAAATACTCCAACGCATCTCAAAATACTCCAAACCACCTCAAAATACTCCAAGGATCTCAAAATACTCCAAATCACCTCAAAATACTTTAAAGTGTCTTACAACTATCTTGGAATATTCAAGATAAAAAGTAAACGAAAAGAAACAAAAGTGATTAAACAAAATAATAGAAAAAGAAACAAAAGAAAAGAAATAAAAGAAAAGAAGTAAAAGAAAAGAAAATAAACAAAATAAAAGCAAAAGAACCAAACGTAGAAAAAAGTGCAAAGAAAAATAAAATGAAAAGGCAAAAACATAATGGATTTTTCGCTACAAAATATTTTTCTGTTACAATTTTTTCTCTCCCTGCTTTTGCTGCTATTTTGTTTTGGACGATTTGAACTAAAGATCAGATTGTAAGTCCTTGCTCATTTTTGAAAATAGTGACACTTGCATTGCGATGCTTCTTTCTTGAACTAAATGGAAGCATTGTTCGTTGTCGAAGTCCATTTCTGAAGAAGGAATCGTGACAATGCGTGTATCCGTTTACGAAGTAGCATCCTGTCACGTTCTCAAACACTGCAGATATCCTAAATCAAGCATTCATAAAGGCACATGAACAATGCGATGTCCGAGATTCGTTTTGTACCAAGAGTGTGCATAAGGAATATTCAAATGGCACGAAAGACATAAAGAAGAATTACGAGTACCACTTTTACAAGTTTTACGATTTTTAAACAAGAATACAATTTTCCTAGAAAGCATCTTCAAACCGTCTGTTACACAAAAACTTGACCCTCTTTTGTATCAAAATCCCCAACAGATTTTGCTTTCTTACATTTGCTATTGAAAAGGTGAACGATTTTCGATCTGTTCCATTTCAGTTTCTCGATCAATTGGTGACCAGTTCTTGATCATCGTTTCTTAATCCCACTAGAAAATATAAGTACCTTTTTAAATGCAAATAAAGTTCCGAAAATTCAAATTAACGAAATATAAGTACCTTTTTAAATACAAATAAAGTTCCGAAAATTCAAATGAACGAAATATAAGTACCTTTTTAAATGCAAATAAAGTTCCGAAAATTCAAATGAACAAAATACCGTTTCTTACAATTAATTCTTGAATCATTTCTTGATCTATTAGTAATCAATTCTTATTCCTTTACTGGACAATTCTTGATCCATTGATGACCAGTTGTTGATCTGTTGTCAAATGCAGAAGATATTTCCCAATTTTTCTGAATTGCGGAGACACTTTTAGACTCGGTTGCTTAGTTAATAGTTTTTATTTGTTAGCGTTGATTGAGAAAAGTCCTTAATTATAATAAACCTGCTTTCTGATTTCAGTTCTTAACGTTGCCGGTGGAAAGGCACCGATGCAGTCAAGCAGTGCGGATGGCGGAATTCCACAACGAGCCGTGGATGGAAGCAGCGGTCAAATTTATTCACCGCAAACATGCACATTGACAAGGGCCGAGCAGAGGCCTTGGTGGTATGTCAATCTTCTAGAACCATACATGGTCCAGTTGGTGCGACTCGACTTTGGAAAACCCTGCTGCGGTAAGCCCTTTTTCTTTATCTTTTCTCTTTGTTTAAAGCAAATTGCTATTCGCAGCAAAAACGGATCCAAATCGGACCATAAACGGATCAAAAAAGAATCAAAATCGGACCATAAACGGATAAAAATCGGATCAAAATCGAATCATAATCGGATCAAAATCGGACCATAAACGGATCAAAATCGAATCAAAATCGGACCATAAACGGATCAAAATCGAATCAATCAAAATCGAATCATAATCGGATCAAAATCGGACCATAAACGGATCAAAATCGGATCAAAATCGAATCATAATCGGATCAAAATCAGATCATAAGAACATAACCAACTGAAACAAAATTATTCTATCACTTATTCTATCATTTATTCTATCACTTATTCTATCACTTATTCTATCACTTATTCTAACACTCATTTCCTTAATGAGTGATCAATTTCTCAATTCTCAATTCTTTGGCTTTATTATACATTTTGCCTCAACCAGATCCTTATTATAAATTTCTACATTTAGGTTCGTGATCAGTAGAAACGAAAATTGAACTTAAAGAAACAATAAAAAGAAACCTCGGGTCAAAAATTAATATAGAAAAAATTATCAGTAGTCCGCAGGATAAAAAGGTTCGTAATTGATAGAAAGAGTAAAACGGAAAGGATCAGAATGACTAGAAATAATTGCAAGATCGTTTGAAAGACCTTTTAATTAGATGTTGATGATTCTGGGTAAACAAATTGATCTAATAACCGACAATTAAGGGAGTAAATTACCTGTCTACTTTCTAAGGAAGATCAAGTAGGTAATAAAGGAGAGTCATTAATTTTTGACATAATCTAGTTTTCTGGAAGAAAAAATGTATATAGAGTTACGGTAAAGCTTTTAACGGTATAAACTGTCTGCGTCTAGCTTCTTGTTTCTATTATGACGCTGATTATAATGACGCATAAGGATGTAAGTGTCTGAAACAACCAGGTTTTACTGGATCTTCCCTCAGCACGAGCAGTATTAATGCAACTTTCAGGTCTACTCTCCAATACTTTATTAAGTCAAACAGCAGTCAGGAAAATGTGTAATACATCTAATAATGTAATACCAATCCAATAATATTTTCATCTAATAATATTTTACATCTAATAATATTTTACATCCAATAATATTTTACGTCTAATAATATTTTACATCTAATAATATTTTACATCTAATAATATTTTACATCTACACTGCAAAAAATGGTGTCTTAAAAGTAGGACAGAAGTGCCTTATTTGGTCAAAAGTGTCTTAAATTAAGACAGTTTTTGTGTCTTAGTCACCAAATATGTCTTAATTTAAGACGTTTTTGTTCAAAATGAGACACCATGTTTTTGTAGTGTAATAATATTTTACATTATTATACATAATATAATACAGCTATCATAAGGTTTAAGCATCATGATTTTCATTCTTGTAAAATTACAATAATAATTAAATTGTAATTTAAACTAATGAGATTTAGGAGAATAGAACTGTTTTTGATGCAATAAACTCGAGTTTGCAACAGTTTATTGCAACAAAAATAGTCCTGTTCTCTGAAAATTTTTTATGCAAGATCCAGCTACAGATTCTTAAAATTGAACCAGTTTACTTGTTTTATTGTGCAAAATTATTTCTGCTTAGTCGATTTAAATATTTCTTGTGGACTTGTGGAATTTTCAAACGATGTTCGCAAACTTATTTTCTTGATTATAAACGAAAATGTTTTCTATAGAAAACATAAAGAAACAAATTTTTACTAATTTCAAATTTTTAAAATATTGAATTTAAAATATTTTTAAAATATTAAATTTAAAATATTTTTAAAATACTTACAATTTCTAAAGATTATTTTTTGCCCTATTTTTAAAATAATTTATATTAAAATAATTTAACATTTTTATAAATAAATACCGAAACAATGACTAAATAAACAAATTTGTCTTCAGTTTATCGTAAACGAAAAAAATGTTGCAAACTTCAGTATCATATTCTATCATATTCAGTATCATATAACAGTATTCCTAGTGAAATTTCACGCAGAATTTTCTGTGGATTCTGCATCAGAATTTTTAGTGGAATTTTCCGCAGAATTTCCTGTAAAATTTCTTAAAAAATTTTCAGTAGAATTTCCCGCAGAATTTCCTGTGAATTCTGCAGCAGAATTTCCACTGGAATTTCTCGTAGAATTTTCTGTGAATTCTGTAGCAGAATTTCCACTGGAATTCCTCGTAGAATTTTCTCTGAATTCTGCAGCAGAATTTCCACTGGAATTCCTCGTAGAATTTTCAGTGGAATTTCTAGCAGGATTTTCAGTGGAATTTCTAGCAGAATTTCCATACAAATGATTCCATGAAATTTTTTTTTAACCCTTGGCTAGAAAAATAAGATGAAAGTGTGAAAATTGTACGGTTAAAGTTCGAATTGAATTGGCAGGAAACAGGACTTGAGAGTATTTGTCGTCAAAAGCCGAAACTAATTTCAGTTTCTGCAAATTATAAACGTGTTTCAATGTAGAATATACAAGTTTCTATTAAAACTTTCCAACATCTTGTCGCATGATCTTTTTGTTGTTCTTTATAATCGAGTTTAGCAAAAGCAAGAATAAATCAAAGAAGAGCATAGAGAAAACCGAGCAAGTTTCAATTTTACGATATTCGATACACTTTATTTGCGAAATAAAACAATCAGGCTGGATAGGAAATCAATCCTTCTGAGATGAAGGCAACTGGTCGGAATATCGAAAGTGAATGTAAATTGCGCTCGAAATTGCTATTCTACAAAAATATAAATATTAAAGCACTTCTTATTGATTGTGTATATTGTTTTTAAATTTATTTTTATTTAATTAATTTTAATTGTTAATGTTTACTTAATTTTATTTCATTTCTTATTTAAAGATGTAAATTTCACCTATAGTTCAAGTTCACAATGTTTAAATTGTGAACATTGATTTTTAAACATTGTAATCAATGTTTAAAAAAATTAATTTATTATCAAACGGAATATTATAAACATTTTTGCTTCAATTACTTTTAAAAACATTTATTTATTTGTTTTTTTTAACATTTATTTGTTTGCTTTTTAAACATTTATTTGTTTGCTTTTTAAACATTTATTTGTTTGTTTTTGCTTCCTCATAGGGAAGGATTGTTTAAATATTTATTTGTTTGTTTCTTTTAAACATTTACTTGTTTGTTTGTTTAGACATTTGTTTGTTTTTTTAAAAATGTATTTGTTTGTTTTTTTAAACATTTATTTAAAAACAAAAACAAATTTCAAAAAACCCTTTCAAATAAAAATTTAAAAGAAAAAATAGAAAAAAAAATAGAAAAATATTCTTTTAATTGAAATCGTTGATCAAAAACGTTGTGGACTCCAACATCGTTAAATTTTGTATTTGAACATTTAAACTTTTAACCATTTATTTACTTGTATTTAAACAATTAAATTTTCATGTAATTTTGATGTAATTGTCATTTAATTGTCATTTAATTGTCATTTAATTGTCATTTAATTGTCATTTAATTGTCATTAATTGTCTCTAAACCAGCCTGGGTCAAATTTGGCGTGAAGTTTCAAAACCTGTTTCTAAAGGGGTGAAAATTGAAATAAGAAATGTATTAATTTTGAGTTGTTCTGCTTTAAAAAAGTTTGTGAAATTTTTTGATACAAAAAGTACTCGTTTTTATAATGAAATTATAAAAGATCGTGAGACAATTC
This sequence comes from Ganaspis sp. Gsp50, assembly GCA_011057455.1. NCBI lineage: Eukaryota > Metazoa > Arthropoda > Insecta > Hymenoptera > Figitidae > Ganaspis > Ganaspis sp. Gsp50. Next base: position 3,443 of record WNHD01011449.1, on the reverse strand, counting down.
TCAAGATCCCAAGGTCTATGTCACTTTCATGCAAATGCGGTTACTCTGTTAACTTTCTATTTCTCGAACAATAATTCAAAAATTTGTATTTTATCGCGAAACTTTCCACTCACCGCATCATAAACAATTTGTAATCCCTTTTTTCTTGTAATATTTATGCACTATTTGATTATAGTGTCATTTTGACAAAGAATTTGCCGTCTGTATTTAATAAAAATAATTAATAAAATAATTTGTTATTTTTGCTTTTAAATGCTTTCTAATTGTAATTTTTTTCGATGAACATTTTGATAAATTTTAATCATTGTAAATTTATTTTTTATAGTTATTATTGTAGGTTTTATAATTCTAGTGTTTATTTTAACAATTCTAATTTTTATTATTGTTGTTGTAATTGTCATTATTATAGATTTGGTAATTGTAATTATATCTATTATAATTTTAATAATTCTAATTGTAACTATTATAATTCTAATAATTGTAATTGTAACTATTACGATTCTAATCAATATAATCCTTACTCCTGTAATTATTATTATTATTTTTTTTAAAAAGAACAAATTTATTTAATAATAATTTGTGTACACAAGGCTTTTTCAAATAGACACTATACTTTAAAAGGAATTAAAAAGTTTACTTCACGAAAGTTATCATTAACCATAATTAATCGGAAACAATTTTTCCTCCTGAAATATTCATAGGCTATTAACTTGAAAACTCTAGAAAAAGTTTCCTGTTTTCACTGCTCTCTGAAAAATGAAGATTTAATAACTTTTAAATAACACGAAAAATATCGAATTTTTTATTATACTTATACTGACATAATAATAAAAGTAATAATAGATTTATTTATTATAATAAATCTATTATTACTTTTATTATTATGTCAGTATTGCTCGTATTAAAATTGTCATTTTTAATTTAAATTGTAAAATATAATTAATAATCTTGTATGTATTTTATAAAAAATAATTGTTTCATTTATACTTCATTGTACAAAATAAAATAAAATACTGATTTCTTTTACTTTTCTTTTATTTCTTTTATATCTACTTGTTATCGTAATAACAATCGTAACAATATTAACAATAGTTAATTTCTTTTATTTTTATTTTATTTCTTTTATATCTACTTGTTATCATAATAACAATAGTAATAATTTTAACAATAGTAACAATTTTAACAATAGTAACAATTTTAACAATAGTAACAATTTTAATAATAGTAACAATTTTAACAATAGTTAATTTATTTACTTTATTTAAAATCTTCAATAAAACTCGATGCAAACTTAATTGTAAAGAAAGTGTTTTAAATTAAGTCTAAATTAACTCGAATTTTCTTTTTATTAAAAAAAATAAATAAATAAATAAATTCTTTTATTAAAAGCAAATCTATTTCTACAAAACCAAACAATTATGCAAAAAGAAAATTAGCACAAGAGCCACAAACTTTTTGTTCTATTTTAAAGACGCTTTTTCCAAAGCGAAAAAAAATTCTAAAAATACAAATTAAAATGCTCCAAGATATTTAAAATTCTCTTCTAAAACAATGAGCCTAATTTTTCAGTCGCCACTCTCTGAACTCTGAAGTCCTGTACCTAATTTCAATCCTGCTTTCCATAGTTATGGCAAATTGATGGCAATTTAACGTCTCGGACAGTCGATTCTAGAAAAGATCATCAATGGCAACGATCCATGAAATCTCGTAATAAATTGAGAGCTCATCTCCAATAGTGGAGCGCCTTTCGCATGTTTCCAACTTTTAGGATTAGAAACTCTTTCCGAGTTAAAAGTGAGAATCTTTCACTTTCGATTGTTGAAACTCTTATTACATTTTAAAATTCATGCATGCCACTTTTACGAGTCCCTTGACTTCCCACAGGTTCACTAAACGCTTTTCATAAAACGAGGGAAAATCATTCTGAATATAATGCTTAATTTCTTTCACATTCGACAACAATTTCCGAGAAAGCTGCACTGCATTATATACGCATATGATTTGGATTATTTTATATTCGTTGCTTTTAAATTTTATACCTTTTCTAACAGTTTTATAATTTTACTTTTACTTTTTGTGATTCATTTTCAGCTTTATTTTATGCCCAATTTTTACCCTTTCTCTTTTTATTTTATATTCGTTTTTATACTAGTTTTATATTCGGTTTATATTCATTTATATTCGGTTTATATTCATTTATATTCGGTTTATATTCATTTATATTCGGTTTATATTCATTTATATTCATTTTATTTTATATGCATATTCATTTTGTATTTATATTTATATTCATTTTCCATTCATATTCATTTTGTATTTATATTTATATTCATTTTCCATTCATATTCATTTTATAGTTATTTATATTCATTTTGCATTTATTTTATAGTCCTTTCATTTTCAGTTTATATTTAATTTATAGTTATTACAAAGTTAGAGGACGTCAAATTTCAAAGGCGCCAAATTCCAAAGCGCTAACATTTAAGGACGCCAAATTTCAATGACACCAAATTTAAAAGACGCTAAATTTAAATGGCGCTAAATTTAAATCCCACCAGGCTTTAAGGACTCCAAATTTCAATGGCGCCAGACTTTAAGGACGCCAAATTTCACCGGCGCTAAATTTCAATGACGCCAAACTTCAAAGACGCCAAATTTCAATGGTGCCAAACTTTAAGGGCGCTAAACTTCAATGGCGCCAAATTTTAAAGGCACAAAATGTTAATGGCTTCAAACTTCAACGACGCCAAATTTCAATGACGTCAAATTTCAATGGCTACAAATTTTAAGGACGCTAAATTTTGATACAACCGAATTTTAAAGACGCCAAATTTTGATACAACCAAATTTTAAAGGCGACAAATTTCAATAGCCCTGATTCCAATCGTGTCAATTTTTATTTCTAAACCTTCAAGATTTGATTGAATTTTTTTTACCAAATTTGTTAAACTTGTACAAATATTGCATATAGAAACTTTTATATAAATAAAAACTTGATTATAAATTAATATAAGACAAATTGAAGAAATTCAAGAGTGAATATAAATTCTCTACGCGTTCTGGTCACGATCGATAATTAAAGAATTAAAATAAATTAATTACAGTGCGGTAAAATAGTGTTAAAAAAAATTGTTAAACGGAAAGTGTTTTTAAGTTTTTTTTTTTAAACAAAACAAAATCGTTTTTTGCAGAAGTCAAGCTTCAGCGAAGACGTGCACTTCACGATAAAGCCAGCGATGGGCATGTTACTCTTTAAAAGACTCTGTTTCCCGTTACTTCCATTTTCTATTTACAAAAAGTAGTCTGATACGGTTAAGTTCTTTTTTGAATAATGGTCTATAATACTCTTTCAACGGAAAATACTGTTACTTTTTTATTTTTCATGCTTAAAAATGTATTACATGACAGATCACTTAATAAAAATCTCGTTTTATCAAGTGTCA
>WNHD01011440.1:0-12962 GCA_011057455.1 Ganaspis sp. Gsp50 | reverse complement strand
AAATACGTGAGACATGATTCTTTTTTTAATAAAATGAAAATTGATGCTCGCTTTTTGTTAAAATTCATATTGATCCAGAAAAGTGTAGTGTTTCTAATACGAATAGAATTTTAGCTTTTCTTATACTTATTTGAATAGAAAAAAGAAAATTCAAAAAAAATTTCAGGAACATGGTCAAATTTGCAAATACGTGAGACATGATTCTTCGTTTCAAAAAATGAAAATGGATGCTCGCTTTTTGTTAAAATTCATATTGATCCAGAAAAGTGTAGTGTTTCTAATACGAATAGAATTTTGGCTTTTCTTATACGTAATCCAACAAAGAAAAGAAAACTCAAAAAAAATTTCAGGAACACGGTCAAATTTGCAAATACGTGAAACATGATTTTTCCTTTAAGAAAATGAAAATTGATGCACTCTTTTTGATAAAATTCTAAATGATCCAGACAAGTGTAGTGTTTCTAAAATGAATAAAATTTTGGTTTTTCTTATACTTATTTAAATAAAAAAAGGAAAATTAAAAAAAATTTCAGGAACACAGTCAAATTTGCAAATACATGAGACATGATTTTTCTTTTCAAAAAATGAAAATTGATGCTCGCTTTTTGTTAAAATTCATATTGATCCAGAAAAGTGTAGTTTTTCTAATATGAATAAAATTTTGGCTTTTCTTATACGTAATCCAATAAAGAAAAGAAAACTCAAAAAAAATTTCAGGAACACAGTCAAATTTGCAAATATGTGAGACATGATTTTTCTTTTAAAAAAGTGAAAATTGATGCTCGCTTTTTGTTAAAATTCATATTGATCATGGGAAATGTGTGAGATAGAAATTTGAAAGAAAGTAAAAGAGAAAGAAGGATAGGAAGAATAAGGAATATAGGAAGAAAGAAAAAGATAGGAAGAATGAGAAGGATAGTAAGAACAAGATAGATAGAAAGGAAAGATAAAAAGATAAAAAAAGCGGAAGAAAGAAAGAAAGGGAAAGCAAAAGAGAAGATTGGGAGGATTTTCCATTTAAAAATGTTTTTATACCTACATAAATTATAACAGGGGACTTTGGGTCTACAATGTTTCTGCCTACCTAATGATGCTAATTAATTTTTTGAAACAAACTTTGACAGTAGATGAAAGCCAAATGAAATTAGCATAAAATGTAATTAAGTCCAAACTTTGCGTACGAATCGAAATGTTAATTGAACTGCATCTGATTTCAGTAATAACGCATAATTGATGCTCATTAAAATTGATCCATACGAAATACTCGGTAACAAATTTACAAGTGCTGATTTATAAATTGGCAAAGAATCGGCGAATAATTGTCAAACAATGCCATTTAATTTTCCACACTACTATGCACATATTTGCATTCATTGGATACATTTTTCTCGTATCACTTTTTAAGCAGAGAAAATTGGAATCTGGTTTTTTTTATCAAAGGATGAAATTCGGAATTAATAAATAATTCTTTTATTTCATTAAACATCCGTTTCTTTATTTAAATTTTGTCTAGTTAGAAATCCTTTTTTTAAAAAATCACAATTTTTAGTTAAGAATCGTTTGTTAGATGAAAATCTCTACTTTCTTTTTGAAATCCCTTTTTAATGAAAATGACTTTTTAAAATTAGAAATTCCCTTTTTTATTTATTCTTCTGTTATTTTTTTTACTTTATTTCTTCTTTTTATTCTTCTTTTTTCTTATACTCATTTCCTCTTTTTTATTTTGTTTCGTGTCTTCCTTTTTTATTTCCTCTTCTCATTTTCCTCTTCTTTTTTATCTCTGTTTTCCTTTTCTCTTTTTCTTCTTTTACATTTCTTCTATTTTTCTGATCTTTGTCTTTTTTCTTTTACTTCTTCTTCAGCTTCTTCCCTTTGTTCTCATTTTATCACAATTTGTATTTTCTTTCATTCTAATTTATTCCTTCTCCTTTTCTGAACCTTTCTCTTCTCCTTTCTTTTCTCTCTCTCTCTCTCTCTCTCTCTCTCTCTCTCCTCTTCATCTTCCTCCTCTTCCTCCTATTTTTCTTCACCTTGCACTTTTTTCTCTCTTCATTTCTATTATTTTCTATTATTATTATTATTTTCTATTATTTTCTCTTTCTTCTTATTCTTACTTATTTTTTTCTATTCTTCTTCTACTTTCTCTTCTTCTTACTCTTTTTTTTCTCTCGTCTTCCTTTTTTTCATCTTACTCTGCTTTTCTCTCTTCTTCCTTTTCTTCTTCTTACTCTTCTTTTTACTCTCTTTTTCTTTCTTTTTCTTTCTTCTTTTTCTTCTTACTCTTTTTTCTCTCTTCTTCTTTTTCCTTTTCTTCTCCTGTTTTTCTTTTATGTCATTTATCTCTAAGTTTATTTCATTTTTTCCTTTCTTTCTCCTTCTTTCCCAAATCCTTCTTTTCCTCCTAACCATTACTTTATTGATAAATTCTTGAAAAATGTAATAAACAATGTAAACAAATAATTATCTACAATTATTAAATTTTGTTATGATCAACATAAAAAAAATAATGCAGTGTTTCTTCTTATTACAATTTATTTAACGTAAAATATTCTTGAAATAAAAGACCATTCAGAACGAACAAACAAAAATAGTAAAATTCTTTTATGAATGCAAGTTAAATCATCATAAATATGAAACATAAAAGAAATTTAAAAAAAGTGTGGTAATGTTTCAAAAATACAAAAGTATAGGATCACAAAGGAAATATTATATTTCCAAGTTCTTTTCAAGAAGTAAAGTGAAAGCATGATAGAGAGAGAGAGAGAGAGAAAGAAAAGGAAAGAAAGAAATAGGAACATAGTTAGAGAGAGAGAGAGAGAGAGAGAGAATGAGAGAGAAAGAAAGAAATAGGAACATAGTTAGAGACAGAGAGAGAGAGAGAGAGAATGAGAGAGAAAGAAAGAAAAGGAAAGAAAGAAATAGGAACACAGAGAGAGAGAGAGAGAGAGAGAGAGAGAGAGAGAAGAAAAGAAGGAAATAAAGTGATTCAAATGGAGAGAAACATTGCATAAAGCAGAACAAGTGAATTGAAAATAAATAAAAAGTAAACACGCAAAGGAAAAAAATTCAGGTAAGAGAAGAATGAACAATGCGTCAAACAAAGTAGGAAAATGGAAACAAAAGTTGAAAAGTGAAAAGTATGCTCAACACAATATAAGAAAAGAAAAAAAGCAAAGGTAACATGAAAAAGCGGAAAAAGTTTTTTCAAACTCGTAATGTGCAAAATTAAAAGTTTAAAAAACACTACGGCAAGCGAAAGATATTAAAAGCAGAATTTAATAAAGAACAATTACTATGTAAAATTAGAATTACTTTGTGTGATTTATGGTCTATAAATAGGTGATTAAATGAGGAAAGAAAAGTACTAGCATTAAAATAAAAGAAAGAAAACATACAACCAAATGTAAAAAATAAAACACGACTATAAAAATTTCTCTGTGAGGTACCAATAAAAAAACGAAGAGAGGAAAATTGCATCAATGTTACTATGACTTGGCAACATTGTATCAATTTTAGAATAACGTGGCAACGTTGCATCAATGTTAAAATAACGTGGCAACGTTGCATCAATGTTAAGCTAACATGGCAACGTTGCAGCAATGTTATAATAACGCGGCAACGTTGCAGCAAGGTTAGAATAACATAGCAACGTTGCAGAAACGTTTAAAGAACGTGGAAACGTTGGAGAAAGGTTATAATAACGCGGCAACGTTGCAGCAATATTATAATAACGCGGCAACGTTGCAGCAATGTTATAATAACGCGGCAACGTTGCAGCAAGGTTAGAGTAACATAGCAACATTGCAGGAACGTTAGAATAACGCGGCAACGTTGCAGAAAGGTTAGAATAACATAGCAACGTTGCAGAAACGTTTTAATAACGTGGCAACGTTGCAACAATGTTATAATAATGCGGCAACGTTGCAGCAAGGTTAGAGTAACATAGCAACATTGCAGGAACGTTAGAATAACGTGGCAACGTTGCAGCAACGTTAGAATAATATAGCAACGTTGCAGGAACGTTTAAAGAACGTGGCAACGTTGCAGTAACGTTAGAATAACGCGGCAACGTTGCAGCAATGTTACAATAACAGTAAGTGTTAAAAAAGCACTTTAAAATCCAAAATCCCATCGCGGTGTGTTGATATGATAGTAGTTTTGATAATTATCACATTATGAGATTACAAGAGCGTCAGGTGGTCGATAATTGGCCTATTGTCGGAAAGCGTCGCTAAGTGGATAGAGAGCGATGCTCGAAACGTAGATATGTAAGTGCACCTTCGGTAATTGCCGTAATCCCTTTTAGGGCTTTAACCACGAATCATTTAAACTTAAAACTCACCCATAAAATCAAAAGAAATTTATAAAAATACTATTTTTACCTAACCTAACCTATAATAATGAAATTTTATATTTATATTTTCAGTTTGATATAAGGCGCATTAAAGAAATTGTGAGCTTTAATTATAGTATCCCCACATTAACCTTCGACATGGCGAATAAATTGATTAACGAAGGTACATTCATCAATTAGTATAATTAAAGCAGATAATTTCCCGAATAATACTATGCAATAAAATTAAACTATCTTTGTCGTAAATTTATATAACAATTATTCAAGTATTAGATTTATTTGTTACATTTATTTAGGTATTATATTATTTTATTCTTTAATTTTCTTTTTGTTTTTCTTATTAAGTTTCGCTACTTCATTTTTATTTTATTCATTTATTTTGTTCCTTTTTATTATTTATTTTTATTATTTATAGTTTTATTTTATTTTTATTATTTATAATTTTATTTTATATTTTTATTATTTATAATTTTATTTTATGTTTATTATTTATAATTTTATTTTATTTTTTTATTTATTTTTTAATTTTATATTTTTATTTTTTATATTTTTTATTTATTTTTAAATTTAATTTTTATTTATTACTAATTTTTAATATCATTTTTTATTCATTATACTTATTTTTCAATTTTATATTTTATTTATTTCACTTTTACAATTCATCTATTTATTTTCCTGTCATTATTCAATTCAATTTCGCATGTTATTAATTCAGATCATACATACATAAATTATAAAAAGAAATGGACTCGAAATAAATCAGATATTAAACAAAAGATTGAATGAAAGAGAGCTATTTAGAAATTTATTTCTCTCGTTTCTTAAGAATTCGTCGAATAAATTTTATAAGTCGTCCAATTAGGTAAAATACAAGATACATGAGAAATTCAAACTACCAATTTAAATATAAATGAAAGAAGATAATTTGAAAGACAAGAAACAAGATAGCAATTATTTTAACATTTCACAAAGACAAAAAAAGATTTATAAAAATATCATATTAGTTGCTTAAAAACCGATAAACTGATATAAAAATCTACAAAAAGGACCGCCATTTTGTTTCCGCCATTTTGAATTTTGTAAATCCTACCGAACGTTGGGTATACCCCCTCAACTTGGGGGTAAATTTTTTCAACATGGAGGCAACTTTTCCCAACATGGAAGTAAGTTTTCTCATCAAGTGGGTAAATTTTCTCATCAAGGGGGTAAATTTTCTCAACATGGAGGTAATTTTTCTCAACAAGGGGGTAAATTTTCTCAACACGGAGGCACATTTTCTTAACAAGGAGGTAAATTTTCTCAACAAGAAAGCCAATTTTCTCAACTTTTCTCAACATGGAAGTAATTTTTCTCAACAAGGGGGTAAATTTTCTCAACACGGAGGAACATTTTCTCAACAAGGGGGTAAATTTTCTCAACAAGGACGCACATTTTCTTAACAAGGGGGTAAATTTTCTCAACAAGGGGGTAAATTCTCTCAATACGGGGACTAATTTTCTCAATATAGAGGTACATTTTCTCAACAAGGAGGTAAATTTTCTCAACACGGAAGCACATTTTCTCAACAAGAGGGTAAATTTTCTCAACACGGAGGCACATTTTCTTAACAAGGGGGTAAATTTTCTCAACATAGAGGTACATTTTCTCAACAAGGGTTTTCTCAACATGGAAGTAATTTTTCTCAACAAGGGGGTAAATTTTCTCAACACGGAGGAACATTTTCTCAACAAGGGGGTAAATTTTCTCAACAAGGAGGCACATTTTCCTAACAAGGGGGTAAATTTTCTCAACATGGAGGCACATTTTCTTAACAAGGGGGTAAATTTTCTCAACACGGAGGCAACTTTTCTCAACACAGAGGTACATTTTCTCAACAAGGGGGTAAATTTTCTCAAAACGGAGGTAAATTTACGCAACATGGAAGTAAATTTTCTCAACATGGAAGTAAATTTTCTCAAGGTAAGTTTTCTCAACATGTGGGTAAATTTTCGTACAACGTTCGTATCGCAATTTATCGAGTGCTGTCAAGTGAGTAAAATAACACTTTCTAATTTCAGTTGCAAACAAATGCAATTCTAGGTTATAATGGGGGATCCAGCCCTTGTTTTATGGCCGGGATTATTTCACATTTGGCAGAAGGAAGCAACGGAATTAAAAGATGAGAAGTTAAGGAGTCGTAGAATGAAATACGAGATTATACGAGTTTCGCCCCCTGAGGACTAGGGGTGTGAAAAAAGTGCCAATTTAGCGCCCTTTGCAAGTTTGACTTTGTGAACTCATTCGGGAGGAAAAGTGTCTTTACGTGTACATTGCTTGCATGTGGGTGAGCTTAATATAAATGCGAGTGTATTGTGCGTACGAGAGAAGGGACGAATCTCCTGCTGGCAATCCACTAGGATCAGGCGACATTTATATTTCTTTTGTGAATGTTCAAGATGGCACTCGCTTTTCGGGCAAATAAAACCTCGCAAGCAACAAGTTATGGTTTCAACTTTATTACAATCTGAAAACTCTTTTTATTTCAAAGAAAAAAGAGAGTCGTTTTCAAAGTCTTTTTAAAAACGAATTTCTTCGGCTTGAATTCCAGTTTAAGAGCCACCGCTTTTTCGTTTCTAGAAAATATTTCTTTTCGTATTTCCATTTGTCGAAAAGGGTCTCTTTTACCAAATTTCTTCGCTCAGTTTAAAAGAAATTTTACCAAACAGTAATAATTTACATTTAAAAAATAAAAAAACAACTAAAATCTTTCGACACTTTGAGGTTAGGTTCTACCAGGACGACACTTATTACTAATAAATTAAATAACGTTTGAGCATTTTGAGGTTAGGTTCTACCAGGACAATTACTTATGACTAAAATGTTGAAAAACAAATGAAAACTTTAAAAATTTTGAGGTTATGTTACAACAATTGTGTCAATTAAGAAAAATATTGGACTAGTTTTGACAACTAACGAGGCTTATTTCACAAGATTAAAAGAGCCTTTCGCACTATTGGGACACGTAAAGGTCAGGATTTCCAAAACAGCAGACGAGAAGCAATCTGTCACTGTCGAAAGTTAGGAGTTGTCGAATCTTTCCTTCAAATTCCGCGCGGATCGTTTTACAGTCTCAAGGTTAGATGAAAAAACAGCTTGTAAAGACTGGTTCCTGATGGAGTCAAACTTGTTTTGCGATAATAGACCGATGGCAATGATTACACTCCAGGAAGAGAAGAGGGGTTAGGGAGGTTGGGGGGAGGGGGGGGAGAGCACGAGGGCGGCAAGCTTGCAACTGGAGGGGAGATGCAATTTAATTTTCATGGTCATCTCTACATCTGCGTTACTAACTGTTTCAACAGAGTATTCTGGAAAAAGTGCAAATTGTCATTGAAACGAGATGAATTTTAATTAAAAACAAAAAATATCTTTGCGTAAACAAGCAAAAAGTAGTGTTCCTTTTTTGTTTGTTTTTAAACCAACAAAGTGAAAATTTACAATTCAGATGATGAAATTCAGAGAAACGTGTAACAAGAAACTGAAAAAGTAACTAGATTTTTGAGAAACAGGTAATGTATTGATTTGTCACTAGAAAGGTTACTAGGAAAAGTAACTAGAAATGAATTTTGGGAAGTATCGATCTGGAAAAAGTAACTGAGAAAAAGGACTAGAAAAAGAAACTGAGGAAAAGAATTAGAAAAATAAATTAGGGAAAAGGAAGAGAAAAAACTGTGAGGAGGAACTGGAAAAAAAACTGAGAAAATGGACTAGAAAAAGTAACTGAAGAAAAGAACTAGAAAAAACTGGGTAAAAGTAACTAGAAAATAATTACGAAAAGTAACAAAAGAAGAAATAAAGAAATGAAAAAGTAACTAGAAAATAAAGGAGAATCTTAGAAAATTATCCAAAAGAGTGACTAGTAAACAAACAATCAAGAAAAGTTACTAGAAAACAGAAAAAAGTTACTAGAAAATAATTATGAAAAGTAACTAGAAATTATTGAAAAAGTAACAAGAAAATAATAAAGAATCTTTGAAAGTAATCTAGAAAAGAAACAATCAAGAAAAGTAGCTAAAAAAAGAAAAAAGTTACTAGACAATAATAAAAAAAAGTTACTAGAAAATAATCATGAAAAGTTATTAGAAAATAATCATGAAAAGTAACTAGAAAATATCTCGAAAAGTAACTGGAAAATATCTAGAAAAGTAAATAGAAAATAATTATGAAAAATAACTAGAAAATAATTGAAAAAAGTAACAAGAGAATAATAGAGAATCTTAGAAAATAATCCAGAAGAGTGACTATAGTAAATAAACCGTCAAGAAAAGTAACTAGAAAACAGAAAAAGTAACTAGACAATAATAAATAAAAGTAACTAGAAAACAGAAAAATACTAGACAATAGTAAATAAAGGTAACTAGAAAACGGAAAAAAGTAACTGGACAACAATCAAGAAAAGTAACTAGAAAATAATCGTGAAAAGTTACTAGAAAAAAGTCGAAAAAAGTAACTGTAAAATATTTATGAAAAGTAACTAGAAAATAATTGAAAAGAATTAACAAGAAAATAATAGAGAATCTGCGAAAATAATACAGAAGAGTAATTGTAGTAAATAAACAATCAAGAAAAGTAACTAGAAAACAGAAAAAAGTAACTAGAAAATATTCTAGTCTATATGTATAGTTACTTAAAAGTAGTCGGGAAAGCTAACTAGAAGAAAAACAAAAATGTAACTAGAAAATTACCAAGAAAAGTTACTAGAAAGTAATCGGTAAAAGCAACAAGAGAGAAAGCAAAAAGAAACTAGAGAAGAGTCGAGAAAAGTAACTAGAAAGGAATTAAAATAAATATTTATGCGACCAGAAAAAAATGTCGAAAATATACTGTAGATAAAGCAACTAAGAAAGAGTTTATAAAAATAACCAGAAAAGTAACTAGAAAAATAACGAGAAGATTTGGTCGAAAAGTAACTAGGAAGGTAATAAAAAAATAACTAAAAAAAAAACTTAACTAGGAAAGAAACTAGAAAACAAAACTAGATTTTTCTAGTGTCAAATAAAACTCTAGAAAAATAACTAGATCTCTCTTTAAAATGAAATTGTAATAAAACAGAAACTAGACTCCCTTGAAAGAGAAAAAAATTCACAAAAGTAACTAGAATCCTCCCTAGAATAATAAAAAATCTATAAGTTGTAACTACTAGATTTCTGTATAACAGAAATATGGTTACTAGAAATAAAAAAATGCATAGAACGCGAAAAATTCAAATAAAAATGTAATTATAGAAAAGTAATTATTTTATAATACCTATAATTATAATTATAGAAAAGTAATTTCTAGAAATAAAAGAACAAAAAAGTTACTATAAAAGTTACTAGGAAACAAGGCTCGTAAATAGTAAAAATCTAAAAGTAACTGAAGAATTACAAAAAATTAATCAAAAGTAACTAGGAAACTTACTAGGATGGTTTCTAGAAAAAATCGTCAATTAAAAAACTACAGAAAATTATTTAAAAGTAGCTCGAAAAGTTACTAGGATTGTAAATAGAAAGATCATGAAGTAATTAAAAAAATCACTAGAAATGTGGTGAGGTAACAAGAAAAAAAACAACTATTTCATTTTCCTATTACTTTATTCATTAGCGAGTGTTTGAAAATATTAATTTAGAAATATATTATTAACGCGCTCTGAAAAAGGAAACCTTAGAAGAAAAAAATTGTAGGTTATGTGACTCGCTCTGGAAAAAGGGACCTTAGAAGAACGAAATTTGTGTTACATTGTTTTCCTCTGTGAAAGGGAACCTTAAAAACAAAAAATTGTAGGTTTTGTTACACGCTTTGGAAAAAGGGACCTTAGAAGAAAAAAATTGTAGGTTATGTAACGCGTTTTGGAAGAAGGGACCTTAGGAGAAAAACATTGTACCTTATGTGACTCGCTCTGAAAAAAGGGACCTAAGGATCCACGCTGTTAAATCTAAAATCAAACATAACCTACAATTCTTTTCTTCTGAGGTCCCTTCAAGGCGCGTCATAAATTATTTTTTATTTTTTTGTAAACTTTCAAGAGCGTTAATTTCATGTTTATAAAAAAAATGCCAAGTGGCGAAAAAAAGCCAGGTGACGATGAACAATGAAAATAATTCAAAAAATAGACTAACAATTGCAAACATCAAAGTTTCAATTGACCAGTTTTGCAACATGAATATGGAGTTTGCAAATTTAGTCAGCGTAGTCACCGTTCAAACTTTGTTCACTTAATCACTGAAAATCTGACGCCGAATTCTATAAAGAGCCTGAAAACCAGGACTTGTATTAAATTTTGGTTATGGGGATTAAGTCGTAAATTTGCAAGTTTGCGAATGGGCAAAATGTTAACCACAAAGTGGGAATCTTGCACAACTCGTTCATTTCATCAACATAACCTCAAAACTGAAAAGTAGTTTTTCTTACGAAATAAAAGTGAAAATAAATTTTTTTACGAAATTCACAAATCTTTACAAAATTCACAAATTTTTACAAAATTTGACAAAAATCACAAACACTTTAATGTCGTATAATAAAAATTACTTTACAGTCTTGAGGTTATGTTGATCAAATGAATGTTTCGTGTAAAATTCTTACATACGCATTTTAATTTCGTACAAAAACTACTTTCAGTTTTGAGGTTATGTTAATCAAATGCATCTTTCGAAATTTTATGAAACTCTTCTTATAGACTTTAATTTCTCAATAAAACTACTTTTCTATTTTGAGGTTATGTTGATCAAAAAAATCTTTCGAAATTCTTCTTATATACTCTTTAATTTTTTTAATAATAACCACTTTTCAGTTTTAAGGTTATGTCGATCAAATGAACATCCCTAGTTGTGCAAAATTCTGAATTTGAGATTAACAATTCTTTTGATAAGAATGAGTTGTTTGAAATGCTTTGAGATTTTCTCACGGTGCTCGCGTGCCAATGCTGCCAGTTAACTTGAAAACGAAAAGAGGCGGCTCTTGACTTTAGAATTTTAGAAGATCGATGTTGCAAACTTGCTAACTTCCTAGTTGGACACTTATAAAAAGTCAAGGATCCATTAATCAAGTGAGTATTACGATGAGGGTTCATTGACCTCATCTAGATTATATGCAGCACGTTTCAAGTCGATTAGTTGCGCGACGAGACGTCGTTCTCGACCCCACGCCATCTTCACTTGTCTCCGTTTCTCCAAACTTACTCTTAGAAAAGCATCTTTATTTAGAAAGCTCCATTTTTTTGCTTCATTCTAACCAAATATTTTAATTTACTCCACGCCACGAGTCTATATTTGTAGTGAAACGCATCCCCAATGTAAACATCTGGGCTAGGAGGGGAATTCGGGCTTTTGAGTCTAGCGCACTCTGGCGGAACAAACACGAGCTTCTGTGACTGTTGAGTTTACCCTCTGAGTGTACTTTATTCTATGCTCGACCGTTAGGAGTTAAAAAAGATTATCATAGTCGATTTTTCGTTCTCAAGAAGTCTTCTTGTTCGTACTAATAAGAAGTGAAAAGAAATGAAATGAAAAATTGAAAAAAAGAAGAAAAAGAAGAAAAGCACTTAAAAATTTAAAGAACGTTGGTTAATTTCTTGCTTTTAATTTGAAAGAAAATTGATTGCCTTTCATTCCGCGAGTTTTCCATGATTTCCTTGAGAGAAATTAATTTTTTTTTATTTTGTAAGAATTTTTGTAATTCTTGAATTTAAATTTGTAAAATTATTTAGTATTGTAAGTATTTAAATTACCTTTGAAATGAATGTTTTTTTAATGCGCTTTTGTTAGTGCAAAAATAATTTTCTATAGAATTTAAATGACTAAAGGTCTATTTTTTTTAATTTTAATTTTATGTGTTTTGAAGTGTTTTTAAATATTTTGAAGTATTATTAATTATTTAGAATAATTTTTGAGGAACTCTGAAGTATACTTTATAATATTTTTTAAAAATAATATTTTTTAAAAATAATATTTTTTAAAAATATTTTAAAATCATTTTATACTTCATTTAATAATTAAAATTCTATTTTAATACTTTGCACTATTCTAAAATATTTTAAAGTAATTTAAAGTTATTTAAACACTTTGAAATAGACTGAAGTATTTTAAAATATTTAAAAACATTAGGAAGTATTTGAAATATTTTATAATAATTTTAAGTATTTTGAAGAAGTCTAAAATATTTTTAAATAATTTTAAGTATTTTGACATAACTAAAAGACTTTTCAGCATTTTTTGATATTTTGAAGTATTTTAAAATATTTTTTAATTATTGGGAAGTATTTTGAAATATTTTTCAATTACTGGGAAGTATTTGAAATATTTTAAAGTAATTAGTTGTATTTTTAAATATTTTGAAGTACTCCTAAGTATTTTAATGTACAGTTTTGAGTATTTTGGAATGTTGTACAGTATTTTTAAATATTTTGAAGTACTCTGAAGTATTTTGAAGTAGTTTCCAGTATTTTTGAATACTTTAAAGACGCTTTAAGTAATTTTAAGTATTTTGAAGAAGTCTAAAATATTTTCAAGTAATTTGAAGTATTTTTACATAACTAAAAGACTTTTCAGCATTTTTAGATATTTTGAAGTATTTTAAAATATTTTTTAATTATTGG
>WNHD01011435.1:0-11749 GCA_011057455.1 Ganaspis sp. Gsp50 | reverse complement strand
TTTTAATAATGTATCAACTATACTTCACGATATTTTAAAATACTTAAAATTACTTAAAAATATTTTGAAATACTTCCCAATAATAAAAAATGTTTCAAAATGATTAATAATACTTAAAATGTCTTCAAAATATTTTCAAATACTGAAAACTATATAGAAAAAATCATAATACTTCAAAATCCTTCGTAATATTTGAAAATATTGAAAATTACTTCAAAATATTTACAAATATTTCCCAATAATTTAAAATATTTCCAAATACTTCCCAATGTTTCAAAATATTTTTAAATACTTTGATATATTAAAGACACTTAAAATGTCTTGAGGATATTTCAAAATAGACATTTCAAATCTAATTTAAAATGCTTCAGACTACTTCAAAATATTACAAATTACTGAAAATTACTTGAAACGTCTTTAAAATTTTCCGTAATACTTAAAACTACTTTAAAATACTTCAGGCTACTTCGAAATACTTAAAATTACTTTAAAGTATTAAAAACTACTTTGAAATACAACAGACTACTTCAACATATTTACAAATACTTTCCGATGCTTCAAAATATTTTAAGAAACTTAAAAAGATTTTAAGATACTTCAAAGTAGTTTAAAGTTTTAAAAAATATGAGTAATTTAAGTATTAAATAAAGTGTAAAAAGATTTTATAATACAAATTAGTTTTTAAAAATATTTTAAAGTATTTAAAATACTTCAGACTTCTTCAAAATACTTAAAAAAAAATTTAAAAATAGTGATTTAAATTTTCCCATAATACAAAATATGGGAAATCCTGAAAATGCTTTCAGGATCGTTGTTTTTTTGGCTTTTAATTGGGCCTTAAATGGGCAGGTGGTTAATTCGTTCAATTGGGCCTAAAATGCTTTCAGGATCGTTGTTTTTTACCTTTTAATTGGGCCTTAAATGGGCAGGGGGTTAATTCGTTTAATTGGGCCTAAAAATGCTTTCAGAATCCTTGTTTTTTTACCTTTAAAATATTTAAAAATAATTCAAAATATTCAAAAATACTTCAAATTACTTCAAAATATTTAAAAATACTTCAAAATATTTAAAAAGACTTCAAAATACTTAAAAATAAATAAAAATACTTTAAAATATTTAAAAACACTTCAGTATACTTAAAGAGGTTTTAAAATTAGAAATAATGACCCTGAGTAACTTCAATTCTATGAAAAATTATTTTTGCAATAAGCCTAAGAGCATTAAAAACCTTCCATTAAATTTTAAAAATAAGTCAAATGCTTACAAAATATTGAAAAATTCATTTTTTAATAATTTAATTCATTTAATCACTTTTTTAATTTTTTTATAATTTAAGAAATATTATAACCCTCTTTTTGGTCGGAAATCTATTTTATCCCTCATTTTCAATTTATATTTGTCTATTTTACAGAATGATATCCAAGAAAGATCTGGCACCCTTCCTAAATTTTTATCCTTGAATCTTCCTTATTTGTAATCAAACGTATTTATTAATTTAAATCAATCATTCAATAAATTTGCTTATTGATTCCATTATTTAATTAATTTGATTTTCTATAAAAGTGCCATTACAAATTTTCTACATAAGCATTTTATAATATCTTTCTAATTAAAACTCCAACTTGTGATTCTGCATAACAAGAATTTTTAACAATACGGACTTTGCGTTTCTTTGAGAAATGGAATGAATGATATTCAATTTGAGAATACGCTTTGATAAATTTATAACAAAAGGCATAATAAATGAAATCAAACCTTTTATATGAAAGCGTACCATTTGAATTATAAATTTGATGTTGAAGGATATTCCAAGTACAGGGCTGGAAGGGTGGTACAAACTACAAGCCAGAACTCAAAGGAGCAACATTCAGGGTCGAATTAAACTGAAGCTTTGGCTTTCGACGCGAGAGAACCGGGGCACTTCCGAAGAGGACAACTGGGGCGAACTTCGTCAGCAGGAGAGGCTGTATACAGTATTTCTCAATCATGAAATTAACAAACTTGGGGTAAAACATTAATTTTTAATTGCATTAATTAAAAATTCTATTCATTTTCCTATTTAATTCTCATCAAGTACTTTTATACTCCATTAGCTTAAATTCAGAGCTTAAAATGGATTAATTTGTTCTGCAAGTCAATATCAAGGATTTAATAGAGAATTATTATAGTCAGATGCGTTGCGAATTAGTAACTTTTGTTTATAACTTTATATAATAATCATCATCATCATCAGTAATTGTAATAGTAATAATAATAATCCCAAAGCCACTACCTTTCTGCTCAAATAATAATATTAATAATCCTATAGTAATAATAATCATAATAATTAGAAAGGGGGTACAAAACACAACTTCCTTTATTCAGCAAGCAATAACAAGATTTAAATAAAAAAATAAATAAAAACGATAACATTCTGACCAATGGTTATGTTTATGTTAGAAAGTTGATTGCAATTTTTTAATCAAATATTATTTTTTTAATCAAATATTAATTTCTTTTTTTTTATCCCTCTATGTATACCCTTTCGGGTTTTTCAACATATTAACCCCACAGTTCTATTAATTTTTTATTCAAATATTAATTTTTGAATCAAATATTAATTTTTGAATCAAATATTAATTTTTTAATCAAAAATTAATTAATTTTTGATTCGATAATATTTAATATTTTACATAAAATCGACTCAACTTTCAGGCGCGTAGAAAAATATTTTTTTGAGGCACAAAAAGATTTTGTTTTATGTAGAAATTAGGTAGAATAATTATTATAAATATTATTTCGTTTATTATCCCGTTTATTCTGATAAAATAAAAAAAAATAAAAATAAATTGTGTAGAAAATTGTTAGAAATTAAATTAAATGTTTAATATTCATGCTGCTAAAAATTCAAAAGTGACATTTTCTTCTAAAATTTTCGTGATTTTTTTTTATAGAAAGATTTCAACGGAGAATTATCGCAAATTCCAATGACAATTCTGCATCAACATGCGATACAAGGAGATATAACTGATCTTCAACAAGCCATTGTCAGATGGGTTGCCAGTTCCAGACAATCAGCAGTAGATCCAAAAATTTTTTATAGGTTTCTCCAGGTTCGATTAATGATTCAATTATCTTCAAAAATTACAATACCAGTGAAAAAAGAATTGAAAATTGTTTTTTCATTCGCATAATTGAGAATCTTTGGTTTTTTCTGAATTCGGATTTAGTCACATCGAGAAATTTTATGAGTAAAAAATATTAGCTATTAAATGTGATAAAATCTTCAATAATAATTATTTATCAATAATTCAATAAGTATTTATCAGTAATTCAATAATTATTTATTAATAATAATTATTGTTTTTTATTTTTATTTTATTAAAAAAGTTTTTTATTTATTAGACTTATTTATTAGACCTGGATTTGACTCGGGAAGATTGTTTTTAGCCTTTTTATATATTGAATGCTACCGAGTGATAGTTTACGAGTTATTATTATAATTATTATTATGAATGACAAAACACAAGTTTATAATTTCTTTCGCCAAACCCTAAAGCCAAAACAAATCACCAAAGGATATTATTAAAGACCTTGTTTGTAAAATATGTGTTTCCATTTTTTATTCATCAATTGTAGATTGAAAAATAAATATAATATCTAATGTTTCAGGATATAGAAAACATGTGGCATCCAAATGAACTTTCAATAGAAGAAGTGCAATATTTAGCAGATTCGTTCAATGCATTCTTGGACGTGACTTTAAAGAAGGTCCGACAGCACCGAGTTCTTTTTCCTCCACTTCATCAACCAGCAATTTCTAAACTCGATAATCTTCTAAGGTATGGGAAAATTGAATTTCTTCATTTTGCTTGTACATAAATCATATTAATTTAATTCTCCGCAAGAATTGATCGTTTCTTTATTATAATTATTATAATTCTTTTCATGTCGTCAACAATATAAAAGAATCAATTATAACATTGAAATTCTTGAAATTAATTATTCAATTAATTATTGAATTAATTATTGAAATTAACAATTTCATAGATCCACAAAATAAATTTCTTTTTTGTTTTACCGGACTAGTCATTTCTCACGTATTTCAGGTAACTAAATCCGAATCCGAGCTCAGAATTCGAAAGTCACATCGCGTTTTCTTTCTAGCCTGAAAAAAGAAGAAATTTGAGTTTAAATTGTTGTAGAATTTGTAAACACTATTTTAAAAATGCAAAACTCGCACTAATGTTATCTTTGAAGTGTTACCTTTAGTTTAAGCCCAGAAAATTCAAAAAATATTCAGTAGTTCCCAAAATATGACTCCAAACGTCCGCGCATGTAATTCGGCCGAGCGTTTTGGCCGAGCGTTAAAAGTCATTTCAGGTAAAATCTTAGTTTGGCTGAATTACATGCGCGGACGTTTTGAGTCATATCTCGGAAACCACTGAATATTTTGTAAGCTTTTTGAACTTAAATTGAAGGTAATACTTCAAAGATTACATTAGTGCGAGTTTTGAATGTTTTAAGCAGTTTTTACAAATTCTGCAACAATTTAAACTTAAATTTCCAATCTTTTGAGGCTGAAAAGAAAACGCAATGTTACTTTTGAATTCTGACCTCGGATTCGGATTCAGTGACTCGAAATAGCAATGTATTTTTTGTTAAAAATATTTATCCTTGGAACAATAATATTTTTCCTTGGGACAATAATATTTATCCTTGCGACAATAATATTTATCCTTGGGACAATAATATTTATCCTTGCGACAATAATTTTTATCCTTGCGACAATAATATTTATCCTTGGGACAATATAATATTTATCCTTGCGACAATAATATTTATCCTTGGGACAATAATATTTATCCTTGCGACAATAATTTTTATCCTTGCGACAATAATTTTTATCCTTGCGACAATAATATTTATCCTTGGGATAATAATATTTATTCTTAGGACAATAATTTTTATCCTTGAATTTAGAACATTTTTTTCATTTTAGTTTGATAAAAATATTCTTAGATCAAAAATAAATTGATGTTGGAATCGAGAATAAAATATCCTTGACTGAACTATTATTATTACTCTTGTATCGAAAAAAAGATTGTATTTTTAACGCACGTATTCTTAAATGGAGGATATTTTTTTCTTGATTTAAGTATTTATTTTTAAATCAAGAACAATAATGTTATTACTGATTCCTGTAATATGTGGCATTTTTTAAAAAATAGTTTGCTCTCAGATTTTTAATGAAAGTAATATTGGAATGAAAAAAATGTTACATTTTGATTCCAATTTATTTTTTCTTAAATGCTATAGTTTATTCATGTGTTTATTTATTTACGTTTTTATTTAGGTATTTATTGTTTAATTTTGTTTACTTTTTTATGTATTTTATTTGTTTAATCATTTATTTATTTTATATTTATTTTCTTTTTGCTTATTCATTTATTTATTTTATATTTCTTTTCTTTTTGTTTATTCATTTATTTATTTTATATTTATTTTCTTTTTGTTTATTCATTTATTTATTTTATATTTATTTTTTGTTTGTTTATTTATTTATTTTTTGTTTATTGATTCTGCTTATTGATTTTGTTTATTGATTTTGTGTATTGATTCTGCTTATTGATTTTGTTTATTGATTTTGTGTATTGATTTTGTTTATTGATTTTGTGTATTGATTTTGTTTGTTTCCTTGTTTATTTTTTGTTTACTTATTTACATACATGCCATATTTTTTATTTGATACCATTTATTCTATAATTAACCATTAATTTTTATAAACCATTATTAAATGTCATAAACGTTTCGGACAAATTCTACAGTTTCTTTCAGTTTCCATCATCAATTTCATTTCGAGTTATTTTGTTATAGGTGCCTCGGTCTTTTGTCGATAATGTCAGCTTACAGAAAGTGCTGTCCCTTTAACAAAGAGATGCGTTGGGAGATAATAACAGCCCTTCGAAAAGGAACCCTTGAATGGTAGGTAGAAGCAAAAAGTCAAAAAAATATTTATCGACTCCTGAACGTCCGCACAATATGACTATACTCAACCCCATCAGATAAAAATAGCTGCTCTTTCTATCAGTAGTCATTAAAAATCAGAAAAAAATTCTATACGAATACAATTTTTAAAATAAAAATCAACGAAACAGGAAATTAGTTCTCGAAACTTTGCATTCTAGTTCTTCAAAAATTTTCAAAGTTGCCAATTTTCTTTGCTTACTATAAAGAAGTTCAAGATGTTTAAAGAAGTTAAACTTCAAAAGTATAGTAGCCAGGGAATAAATACTAAAACGTAAAATTTTACGCCACGATAAGTCGAGAATTAAATAAAAAATGCTGGGCAAAGTTCTTTGAAGATGTTTTACAAATTTAATTTAAGAATTCTTAAAATGGAATCCTTTGAATCCTGCGGGAAGAATAAATTGCAGCTCCTCAATTTTACAGTTTCGGCAAATTTAATTAACTTCTTGACATGAACTTGAAAATAAAAATGATGTTTCGACTTTTTTTTTATAATTTTTACTTTGAGCTTAATAAATTATACCAAGTTTATATTTTATTTGAAAAATTGTTTGAAAAAAAGATTAAAATTTGAAAAGAAAAATTTGAAAAGTTTATATTTATTTATATTTCAATGTATATCTGTGTGTAGAAAGGAGGGGAGTATTGCCCCCTTGTGGATAAACAAGTCGGCCCTGATTAAAAGAAAAATAAAGAAAATTGCAATTTTGTGTTTTAGGTACCAGGAAACGAGACAACAGACAATGGGAAGAGATCAAGAGCCAGATCAAGATCAAGATAAAGTCCTGCAGGATTTTACGAATTTAGTGACTGCTCTATTGGTGGATCTTGAACAAGGACAAATTTACTACAACAGCCTTTTTGAACAGTGAGTTTGCAAAAAAAGCAACTAATATTCTTTATTTAAAAGTGAAATAATTTTTTTCATGAACAATTTTTTGAATAATTTTTATTGAAACAAATTTTGTTTAATTTAATCGATGAAGATCCATGCTGGAAAAATATTTGTAGAGATTTTACGACAATGTGGATCAAAAACAATTATTTATTATTATTTATTTATTTATTATTATCGCAAATATTTTTTTATTTATTACAATAAATTTTTCCTTTTTTTTATTTTATTTTACGTAATTTTTATATAAATTAAAACATTTATCATGTAGAAGAATTT
This sequence comes from Ganaspis sp. Gsp50, assembly GCA_011057455.1. NCBI lineage: Eukaryota > Metazoa > Arthropoda > Insecta > Hymenoptera > Figitidae > Ganaspis > Ganaspis sp. Gsp50. The sequence goes on along the minus strand of WNHD01011435.1, from coordinate 4,566 downwards.
TTCAACAAATTATTTTAAGGGGGTTCAATCCTATGACATAACCTCAAACTAAGCAGTAGTTTTGAATAAAGAATCGAAATAAAATTAAAATTGATTTCAACAAATTTCGAACTTTTTGAATAAAGAATAGAAATAAAATTAAAATTGATTTTAACAAATTTCGAACGGTCCAGTCATTCAATTTTCAAAACAAAATAAAATAGTTTGAGCCAAAATTTATCGTAAAATATACTAAAATAAAATAAATATAAAATAATTATTATTCAACAATTCGTGTTTTTTCTTCAAACTTAGTGAACAATTGCACTTTTTATCCAATTTTTATAGGCAATAGCAATTTTACTCTTTGAAAGATTTTTAATAATTTTTTTCGTCAAATTTTTTAAATATTGTTTTGTTCAAAAGTTATTAATAGTACATTTTTTATTGTCTATGTTTTTAAACAAAATATTTAGCAAAATCGAATAAACAGAACTCTAAAAAATCTTTCAAAGTACAAAATAACTTTTTGTTTATTAAAATTAGATAAAAATTGCATTGATCACTAAGTTTGAAGAAAAAACGCAAAATATTAAATAATTATTATTTGACAACAAATTTCGACACGAAACAATTTTTTCTGAAAATTGTATCTTTCGAAATTTATTAAAATCAATTTTAATTATATTTCTATTCTTTAATAAACTGCTGTTTATTTTGAGGTTATGATTTTGAGGATATTTAAGGGAACCTTCTTAAAGTTTTAAGTCTTAGGTAAATAATATTTTTCTGTGCAAAATCGTTGTTAAATTAAAAAAATTGCTAAATTGAAAAATTGCATAGGATTTTTAATTTATAGTTTAATAAATTTATAATTATAAATTTTGTTTAATTTAATTTTTCTTTTCCCCTCATATAGCAAAAATTGGGAAAATTATTCATTCGTAAATGATTTATTTTCATCTCATTGGACAAATTCTTCTGAAGAGATTTTAATTATCTCTGCTTAAACAATTAATTAATCAAAAGAACTCATTTCATCATAAAAACAATTTACTAGTAAAAGACGAATAAATGGTGAATTATCTCACTGAAAGCAATTAAATACGAAAGAATGGATTTTTCTTTTAATGTGGTTTTTTATTTATGCAAATCAAATTAATAAATTAAATTCAGTGCTCATTCTGACATTTTTTCATTTTATTGAATTGAATTCCTTGTATACAAAGCTCTCACTTTTATTTATTTGAAATTATTTCCTCTTTGTAGACATTTTCTGTAAATTGCTTCATCATGGTGGAAGCTTTGTTACCTCTAAATTTTCGGTTTTGATTTATCGACATTTCTTGACGTTTCTCAACACCAGAATTTCATAAAACATGTTTTTGAGTACTTGTCCGTGTGGTTGTTAACATTACATTTCGATTAATATCTCGAAAAGTGTGATAGTTAGGAACATGATTTTTAACCAAATTATACGTCTCGCAAAAGGACAAAATGTAATTTAAGTTTGAAATTGCTGACTAATTTTACATTTTTTCACAATTAGACATTTTTTAAAACTATTTTTTTTCTTTGGAAGTTACAATACAAATATTTTTTGCTTTAAGGAACGCGTCGATGGGGCTATTAACGAACATTTTAGCGTTACAACAATTGCTACATTTTCAAAAAACAAACAAATTTTAAAAGTCGTGATTTATTCAGGTTTTTTCATTCTCATGAATAATGAGAAATGAAAAGTTGAAATGAGGTGTTAAATTTGTTTAAAATTAGGTGTTACATTTGTTTAAAATTAGGTGTTAAATTTGTTTAAAATTAGGTGTTAAATTTGTTTAAAATTAGATGTTAAATTTGTTTAAAATTAGGTTTAATATTCTTTAATAAAAGAAGAAAAGAAATAACTTTTTTAAATCATTATTATTTACTCTACGGTATTCTAATTAAAGTTAATTGCATTCAAAATATCAAAAATTTTGAAATGAAATTTTATATCATTTTTGTGCTAAATTTTCGTATGAGCAGTATTCGCTGAATAATTAGTGAATAATTTAGAAACGTACCAATTTATATATCCTTGAATTTCCTACAATTTAAACTAGTCATGATTTCTTATTTAAAAAAATAATAACACAGCCCCACAAAATAAAACAATTTTGTTGTCCAGCAGACTAATAATTCTTTACGTATTTCGGATCGCTGAATCCGAATCCGAAGTTAGAATTCAAAAGTTATATCGCATTTTCTTTCTAGCCTCAAAAAACAAGAAATTCAAGTTTAAATTGTTGTAGAATTTGTAAAAACTATTTTAAAAAATGCAAAACTAGCACTAATGTAATCTTTGAAGTGTTACCTTTAATATATGTCCAGAAAATTAAAAAAATATTCAGTAGTTCCCGAGATATGACTCCAAACGTCCGCGCATGTAAATCGGCCGAGCGATTTGACGGAGCGTTAAAAGCCATTTCAGGTAAAATCTCAGTTTGGCCGATTTACATGCGCGGACGTTTTGAGTCATATCTCGGGAACCACTGAATATTTTGTAAGCTTTTTGAACTTAAATTAAAGGTAATACTTCAAAGATTACATTAGTGCGAGTTTTGAATGTTTTAAGCAGTTTTTACAAATTCTACAACAATTTAAACTTTAATTTCTTGTTTTTTGAGGCTAGAAAGAAAACGCGATGTAACTTTTGAATTCTGACCTCGGATTTGGATTCAGCGACCCGAAATTGTAAATAATAATAAGTAGAATATAAATAATACATAATAATAATAAATACATAATAATAATAAACACATAATAATAATAAACACATAATAATAAATACATAATAATAATAAACACATAATAATAAATACATAATAATAATAAACACATAATAATAATGAATACATAATAATAATTAGCACATAATAATAATTAGCACATAATAATAAATGCATAATAATAATAATAGTAAATAACAATAATAATAAATTGTAACTTTTGTTACTGTAACCGTAACTTTCACTATTTGGAAAGAAATTAATGGTACAACAAAATTTTTAATAATTAAATAATTGATTTTATTAAAAAGAAAACTACTCTTCATCATTTTATCATTTCTTCATCAATCATTCTATTTTATAAAAATCACCCTATTTGAAATTGTATATTTTATTTTCATACTTTTCGGTTTTATACATTTTGGAAAGAATTCCTTTACTTTGATACTCATGTTTTAAAATGTATTATAAAACACTTCATAATTCTAGACACATTAACGTTTTATGATAAAATCGCAACTTAATGTTTTCTGCAATATTTTCTCATAAAATCTCAACTTTAGTTTATTAGGCACAAAATGTTATTAGCTTTTCTCCTTTATAGTTTTTTTTTTATTTGAAACTAAAATTTTTTTCCAGCAAAATAAAAACTGTTAACATCTTTTGAACATAAATTGTTTAATTCAACATAATTTAAACATAATGTAATTAAACATGATTTAAGCATAATGTAATTAAACATAATTTAAACATAATTTAAATTTTACATTGAATGCAATTAATTTTACAACATAATTAAACATTATTTAATTAAATAATCCAACTCTTCAAATTTTCATTTTTACAAAAAATTGCTCATTGCAATTCTTTAATAATATAGTTATTATATTAATTACAAAATTGTTCTATTTTTTGTGTATAGTTCGCATATCAATTTGCAAATTTGTAACTTCAGCTGAATGCTTTTAACTGCCGTTTGTAACAAACTGCGGGTTAAGTGAAATGACTTTTTTTGATAAAAATTTTTATTTTCCAAAGAAAGTACTTTGACCTCTTTTGCATAGTCTCTCTTCAAACACAATATGCAAATATTTGAAGCACTACGCAGGCGTCCCTTTTTAACCAGGACATCAAGAGTCTCGAATTTAATTGTATGAAATCCTTCTAAAAAAAAAATTCTGTACGTGTTTTTCGGTCAAAAATTTAACAATTAATTTTCAGGTTCATTTTGTTTTCTTGCTGCAGTTCAAAATAATGACTTTCGGCTACAAACAATGTGAAAAAAACTGAATGTATTTTATCTTACGCTTTTAAATTAGAAATCCTTTCATTAAAATTTAGATCATTTAGAAATCAAATCTAACAAATAATATAATTTTATCATTTTTCATGAAGCAAAAATATAAATAAATTCATACCAGACGTACCATCTTGATAATATTTTGTGAATGCTTACAAATCGTAATTATGTATTTATTATTTCAGGAGTAAAACTGCGGAAAAATTTTTGGTTATGAATCACATGACTATTGACGTCATTTGATCCATAACCTAAAATTTGTCCGCCATTTTACTCTATATAGAGTAAAAAAAACTCTATATATAGAGTAAAATGAACTCTATATATAGAGTAAAAAAACTCTATATATAGAGTAAAATAAAGTAATTTAAATAACATATAATTTTGAAAATGAGTAGATATAAAATAATATCAAGATGATCTGTCTGGTTTTATTTCATTGCAATTTTTCTTTAAAAGTAATTTTATAAAATTATAAACTATACTTTGCGAATTTTATAAAATTATTTTTCAGCACAT
>WNHD01011418.1:0-10126 GCA_011057455.1 Ganaspis sp. Gsp50 | reverse complement strand
TTATGCTTTTTGGATGAAATTGAGTTGATTTAGACTATTTTTAGAAAATCGAAAATTGTCACGATTACAATGCTTCCTCTATAAGGAAGCAAAAGGAAAGAAAATGAAAAGAAAAAGACAAGTAAAAGACAAGAAAAAGGAAAGAAAAGATAGGTAAGAAAAAGAGGCAAAAAATACAAAGGAAGAACACTGAGAGAAAAGAATTCGTGAAACAAGAATAAAAATATACTTACAACTTATTCTTGTTTCAAGAATATTTTTGATTCGTTATAAGAATTTTTATGCTTTAATCAGGAATACATACTTTGAATTAAGAATAAATACTTGAATCAAGGATAATTATTCATGATTCAAGAATACATATTCTAGGTCCGAATCTAAGAATAAAGTAGATTAGATCCAATGCATTTTTGCATTGAATCAAGAAAACTTTTATCTCAGTGAAGGTAAGGAAAAAAGGAGAGAAAAAAGGAAAAGAAAAAATGAAAAAATTCAAAATTCATATGGAACTTCGTTTCCAAATTTTCATGTAAAATAAAAATAACATTCAATCATCATATTTTGCAGATATTTCTCTTAATTTAAAATAGAAACGTCAATAACTTATACATAAAATGCAAATTATATTTCACTAAAATAAACCGCGTTTAATATTTATATATTTTTCTATCTAAAATTGTGTAAAATTAAAAACGAACATCGAATTTTCTCATTGGAAAAACCTTTATTATTACTTTTGATAATTGAAATATGGCATTAATGTTAATTTTGCATACCATTATTATTTTATTGAATGTGCTGGTACTCTTTTCACAGTTCTATACAAATAAAAAGACTGAAAGTATAAAGCACTTTTTGCACTCATTACTTTTTCAACAACTCTTGCTTCAGTTTTATTAATTTTCGAATTTATGAAAAAAAGTTACTTCTCTGGTAACCAAAATGTATTATCAATTATTAAATAATTATTCTATATATAATGTTACTTCTATAATAACTAAAATGTATTATCAATTATTATTAAATAATCATTTAGATTATGTGCACGATTTTCTTTGACTTACGAGATAAAAATTTTCTTTGTCGGATCATATCTCATCGACAAACTTTCAAACCAAGAATATAAAATTGAATCTTTTCAAATAGAGTTTCAATAGGTAATAAGTACATTAGTTTTATAGAAAATCATTTTCTTAATAATTTCTTTCTTGATTATATCACTAAATAGATCGCGATAAATATTATATTATTTATAATAATTTTTATTACAGTACATTATTTATTGTAATATTTATCATATTATTTATTGTGATATAATTATCATATTATTTATTGTAATATTTATCATATTATTTATTGTAATATTTATCATATTCTTTATTGTGATATTTATTATTTTATATTATTTATTGTAATATTTACCATATTCTTTATTGTGATAGTTATTATTTTATATTAATTATAAAAATATTTGTCCATATTATGTTATTTATAATATTTTATAATTACGGTCTTAAAAAACAATTAAAATTGTCAGCATTTTTTGTTATTGCTTCCTCATTGGGAAGGATTGTTTTTATTTATTTTTAATTTAGCATTTCTTTATTATTGTGCTTTAAGAAGGCTTTGTATTATCACCATTTTGTTATTTATTATAAATAACATTAATTACCACACAAGCATTATTCTAAAGAATTTTTCTTCCATCCTTTTTTTAAATTGCCAAAAACATGATTCTTAAATCATGTACATTGGATATTGTATATAATAACAGTATAATATACTGTATAATGTTATATATTATATAACATTATATGTAACATTACATATAAAATTATATGTAACATTATATGTAACATTATATATAAAATTATACTCTCTAAATCTGAATTAGTCACTTTTGACTAATTGAACAGCACCGAATCGTTTATTAAATGATTTAGTAACCATTTTGACTAATTTTTAATCAATAGTGACTAATTCTCAATAGAAAACTACAAATTCATTTTGTAAAGCCTATTAATTTAATTAGTAAGGATTACAAAATGAATTTGTAGTTCTCTACTGAGAATTAGTCACTATTGACTAAAAACTAATCAAAACGGTTACTAATTCATTTAATAAACGATTCCGTCCTATTTCAATTAGTCAAAGCGCCCAAAAGTGACTAATTCAGATTTAGAGAGTACATAAATTGGATATAAAATTATACATAAAATTATATATAAAATTCTATATAATAAACTATCCATACAAAAAAATTATTCATATTAGTAAAATTACATTTTTACTGAAAATGTTGATACATTATTGAAAAGTATCTGTCAAAAAATAAATAAACTATTATAGGTGCTCGAAAACCGTACTTGTGGTTTCTCTGCGTGTGGCAATTGCCTGTTAAAAAGCAGAGGAAATAAATCCGGTAATGCAATAACATTGGCAGACACTTTTTAGAAAATTTTATGCTCCAGTAGTCTGGTTTCGTGACTAGTTTTGAAGATCGATGGATCGCGTGACACTCGGTCGAATAATTAAAAGACCTTTATAACTCGGGTACAGCCCTATTCAGGCATTGAAGCAGGGCATTTGGCACGCGATCCGCAAGCCTGTATTTATTCTTCAAACGTGTGGAAGAGCTTAGATGTCGAGAAACACCCGACTCCTTCTTAAAACTCACGCTACGGTGATTGTTGAAACCGTTAACCACATGGTCTCACAACTGGTTAAAATACCGACCAGAGTGATAGAAATCTAAGCCACGTGATAACGCATTTAAAAACACATTTTGACTATACCAATTAAAGGCTTCAACCTTATCAGTCAAACATCTCCAACGAATTGATACTTCCTGCTTCATATTTATATCTCGAAAAGTAAAACCGACGATCATGGAGTACGATAAAGCTGTTATCTGTTTATATCTTGTGTTTTGAATGCTCATTCACCATAATCTTGTTTTAATTGTCGTCTTAATTAACTCTTTTTCAATAAATAATTCGTACGTGTTTTTACGTCAGCTTGAAAAACTTTTTTTCAACATTTTGTTTCGTATAGAGGAATTTTGCTTCCTTATAGACAAAGCTCTGTTTTTTAAATTATTATTTGTTATTAATTGTTATTAGTTGTTATTAGTTGTTATTAGTTGTTATTAGTTGTTATTAGTTTGTTATTAGTTGTTATTAGTTGTTATTAGTTGTTATTAGTTGTTATTAAAATTAATACATCGATTTTTAAATCCATAAATTTCTTTCAACTGCTATAAAACCTAATACAATTGTGTGTTCAATTTAATTTCATTGTCTTTAATTTCATTTGGTTGTGTTAAACTTAATTTGATTGTTTTAAACTTCATTTAGTTAAATTTCATTTCATTGTTTTAAACTTCATGTATAGTTAAATTTAAATTAATTGTTTTTAACTTCATATAGTTAAATTTAATTTCATTGTTTTCAACTTCGTATAGTTAAATTTAATTTCATTGTTTTCAACTTCGTATAGTTAAATTTATTTTCATTATTTTCAACTTCGTATAGTTAAATTTATTTTCATTATTTTCAACTTCGTATAGTTAAATTTATTTTCATTGTTTTCAACTTCGTATAGTTAAATTTATTTTCATTGTTTTCAACTTCGTATAGTTAAATTTAAATTCATTGTTTTAAATTACATATAGTTATGCTTAATTTAATTTCACTGTGTTAATATTTTTTTTCCGTACTATTAAGTCTAGTGCTATAAATTGAACAATTAAAATTGATTAGTAGGAAATTATTTTAGATTATATTATTATATTATTTAGATTATATTGAATGTAATTATATTACATTCAAATTCAAATTTATCTTTGTTTCGAACTTTCAAGAAAATCTATTAATATTTTTTACAATTAAAAAATCAGCAATTCTGAAAATTACGTGTCATTTGGTTCACATTGGTGAACCAAATACAATAGTAATTACGAAAATATCCAGAAAATACTGAGAAAGCCGAATTCCTTAAAGTTGCCACATGCTAAACAATTTATGCTTTTTTTTATTTCGACCTTTTAAAAAAATCCACTCGCTTTAGTAGTTTACTATGTATGAGACGTGCAACTTTAGCATATTTTCCGTAAGTAATATATAATTTCGAAATAAATATACAAAATAAATATACAAAATAAATGTACAAAGTAAATAGACAAAATAAATATACAAAATGATAATACAAAATAAATATACAAAATAAATATACAAAATGAATATACAAAATAAATATACAAAATGAATATGCAAAATAAATATGCGAAATGAATATACAAAACAAATATACAAAAGAAAGAAAAAATGCAAATGAATGGTTAAAGTCCAGTTGAAAATGGACGCTTTTTTAATCAAGACTTATATACAGGCTTATACTGAGTAATTAAATTGGATGAAAACCGCAATGTGGGCAATTCTAATTAACAGAACGAACTATCAGGGGCAAAAATAGGTGACTACGGAAAGACTCAATTACACAGTCAATACGTTTTGCTTTTTAATTTATTATCAGTGAAATATTATATATGTAGAGGAAAGAGGAATCGCAAGCTTTTCACAAAGTAATGGAAGTAACCATCGCTACCATTTTCGAAATTACATCGCAATTAAACTGATTGCACCTATTAGCGAAAATGGAGTCATTGATTAAGTAACATTGTCTGCATTGGTTTCAAAATAGAAGATACTTTGCATTTCTTATCGATTCATTTTCAGCATAAAGCCAAGTACAAATTTAATACCTTCAATTATTTTTAATGATTACAACCCTCGTGTTTATTTTTGCGCTTATTGCCTGTTGAATAGGAAACGAAAATTCATAAATTTTATGTATAGAATAGTACCGTTCGTTTTAAGAGCACTTTGCTTCTTCGATTCAATATTAAACACAATTTTGTATTTTAATTGGCTTGTGAAGAATGATCAAAGTTAATGGTCCTTTGAAAACAATGACAAAGGGATATCTATAACAATCTCGACGTGTTTCAAGATATTGTTTTGTTTTAATTTTTCAACTTTTTTTTATTTAAGAATAATAATTCGCCGATGAAGTGTGACTCTAATAACAGAGGAGAAATATGTATTGAATCATTTATATTGACATATTTGTAATTGTAAAGAAAAATCCTGTTAAAAAATTACCTTAGGACCATATTTTCGAGCAGGAGAATTTGAATCTTGAGTTCTGAAATGCTTTGAAATAAAGGGCTCTTCATAAAACTGCTTTAGACCGACCCAACAAACACTTCTGCTTACTTTTATCTCAACCATTTAGTGCCTGTATTGATCCCGTTTACTTCTCTCACGAAATAACAGAAAACAGAGACATTAAAGTTTTATGGAGTTTCGGATATTAGAAAACTTAATTTTCTCATAATCTATTACGGCACAGAAAATTACTAGAAATTTTTATTTATACTTTATTTTCATTTGTTTCTCCTTGTGAGTCAAGTTTTTGACTGTAAAATGCAACCGTATGTACCAAAAATTATAATCAAGTATAATAAAATAATACCTAATAAATATATAAATTATTATAATTAAGTTTATTTAATTTAATTTCCGTTTATTCTTGTACATTTATTCTTGTGCATTTACATTAAATTTCTGAAATTTGATCTAAATCTGAATCGTTCCCTTTATCTAAATCGGATCCGTTTCTTTAATTTTTATTTTTAAAGGATCCTTTAAATTTTATAACACAAGAAATTGTATATATATCTATCTTAAAAGTTGTAACTTCAAGTTTTTTGTATTGTATATTTACAGTCCGAATAAATCAAAAGTAAAGTAATTATTGTAAACTAAATTCTGACTCTTTTTTTGTATTATAAAACAAACTTCGCTTAAAAAAACTAAAAGAAAGAAAAACAATCATAAACTCTTATTAGAACGATTCCAGGGAATCAAAATATTTTTATAGAAAAAAACGTTTGAAGAATTTTCGTCGAAAATTATACATAAATTTGTTTTATTGTACACAAGATTTATAAAATAAATATAAAATAAATAAAAAATAAACTAGATTTGTAAAACAAAAAAAGTTGTTTCAAAATAAAAATTTGCTACCCAAAAATTACAAAGCAAAAACCCTTTTGAATATCCTTCTATTATTTGCATCACTGAAATTAAATTGCATAATTGTAAATTCCGCGAAACTATTTTCCGATGAATTGTTTCGTAATTATAATATTCTTCCTGTTTTCAAAAATATTGTTGTAATTATCTTTAAAAACCTTTTTTCGAAAATAAAATGAAATAAGTGATATAAGTGGGTTACAGTCAGACATATGCACTCACTTTAGTTTTTCGAATTAAATACATTTTTGATACTAAAATACTTTTAAATTTAAATTTGAATTTAAATATACAGTAAGAAGAGATTTCAAATCAGACAGTAGAAAAAGCCAGTAGAGTCAGACCAACGCAATAAAAGAGATTTTAAATAGTCAGTAGAAAACGTAGGCATGGTCAGACCAACGTAGTAAAGAATATTTAAAATCAGTAGAAAAAGCAAGAATAGTCAGGCAAATACATTAGGCGCCTGACTGTACTTGCTTTCTCTACTGACTGATTTTATATCTCCCTTTCCATGTTCGTCTGACCATGATTGCTTTTTCCACTGTCTGGTATGAAATAATACTAGTACGAAATTTTCCTTGCTGTATTTTTATATTTAAATTCATATTTTATATTTGTATAATATAAAATATAAATCATTATTTATATTTAATTTTAAATTTATATCTAATTTTAAATTTATATTTAATTTTAAATATATTTTTCTGAAATTCTCATTGTGAATCAACGAAACATATTATCAAACTGAAAATTGAAGACCTGCTCAAAAATTCGCAATTACGTGTTAATTGTTTAGGAGGTGTGGAAGTTAGTTCCTACTCAGGATTAAAATATTCATCTATTCTCACTGATCATTTATCACAACGCGTCACAGTAACACCGAGGAAAGGAGTACTAGAATAGGGAAACGTTTCATCGATTTGACGTGCAATGCCCCAGTTGCAAATGAAGTGCTAATTTCTGGCATGCGATGCATGGTGTTTTACAAAATATTTGAGACGTCAATCCAAGTCTAGTCAAACTTAAAATTAATATTTCACAAGCATTCGAAATTCATTTATTTCCTATCAACAATTTCCGATATTAGCATGTCAATTTTCTTAATTATACATTCATTTGGGAATAAACAAGCTTATTGACAAGTTAATAACCACCACTGTATTGATTGTACTCACGTTCATTACCGGCTTCTAATTAGTTTCCTCTGACGCTGATATTATTTTAAAACTTTGCAATTATCAGTGTTCCATTTTTACTTATGATTAATATGATTGCTTATGATTAATAACATCTGCAGACTTTATTGAACGTTATTCAAGAATAATAATAAAATGTTCAAATAATTTCTCTTTGAATCTCTGGTATTGTATACTTGACACGAAATGTTTCGAAATCCACTGAGTGTTGGAAAAATGACAGAAATATTTTAGGTCGTAATTAAAGTGGAGAAACTAAATTAAAATTCGACATTCTAATTTAAAAGTATATAAATTTTCAATAATTGGATACATTTTTTATAATTAGATAAATTTTCAATAATTGGATAAATCTTTAATAATTAGATAAATTTTCAATAATTGGATAAATCTTTAATAATTAGATACATTTTTAATAATTAGATAAATTTTCAATAATTAGATAGATTTTGAATAATTAGATAAATTTCAAATAATTAGATAAATTTCAAACAATTAGATAAATTTTAAACAATTATATAAATGTTAAATAATTAGATAAATTTTAAATAATTAAATAAACTTTAAATATTTAGATAAATTTTAAAATAAAATTAGACATTCTAAATTAAAAAAACATACTCGCATGTCTGAGAAGTAAAGTGGAACTAATAATCTAGAATAGTTAATTTATTCTTTACGGAATTGAATTTTGAGAACTTCGATTAGGGTTTATTATTCATATTCAATAATTTTTTCACTCTTCTTTAATATTTGAATAATAAAGAACGGAATTCCGTTCTATTATCCTTACAATGTCTTTAGCAAACTCGTATGGAAAATTATCTTGTATTGTAAAATTTGAAAAACTAAATTTTCGTCATTATTTTCTTTACGAAATTTGTTTGTAATATTGCATTGTTGTTGCATATTGCATATTAAATTGTTGTAAAACCCTAAAAATTACATTTCTGCACTCTTTCAATTCTTCGTATATTCTATCATTTTGAAACGATAATCGAATTACAAACTCGAAGTTTTTTCTTACGTACTGAATGCAAAATTATGAACGCTGACAACTTTTTAAAACAGACAAATTTTTTAAAACAAACAAACTTTTTAAAACAGACAAAATTTTTAAAACAGACAAACTTTTTTTGTTTCGTATAATAAAACTTAACGAATTATTGGTTAACAATATCATTAGGATTATCAAATGTAAATGAAAAAAACGAGGTCTCGTAGAGTCTATAGTTAAATCAAAATTTATTTTTTGAACTCGAGTCGAGTATTTTAAAACGCTTTTCGATTAGTATAATTTTAGGGATAAAAAGTAAAAGGAGCTTGATTGAATAACAGGAATGGAAAGCAATTACTAAATTCTATACAATTGGATTGATTGTGATGTGGGATCACTATTCGACTTCTTGGTCTGATAGGAAATTCATTGGCACCAAGAATGGCTTCTAGGAAGTGTGATCGATACGAGAGCATTTACCGCAACACCAGCTCTTGTGCACACCTTGACAGACAATTGGCATATTCACTTCCGGATTCGATTAGACACAGCTCGCTGAACACGGGTATTTCTCGAACTAAGTCCATACCGTAATATACTATAGTTGTTTCGAAAATCGTACAGAATATTTTAAGAAAATAATGGTGTATCTACTTCAAGTAGCAATCTGTTCCAAGATCCTCGCTCACGCTTTCTCCTGGGAGCAGCTCGCTCCAGATAAATTGATTTAAACAACAAAAAGTCGAATATAAAATTTAACTTTCTAACTCAGCAAAAATTCATTAAATACTTTCACATGAAAAGAGCTCTTAACTTTATGAAAGTACACGCTCTTTATTGTTGGAAATATTAATATACCTCTAGTTTTAATCATACGCTTTTATTAAACTTTTATACGTATTCTTTGATTTTTATTCTTCAGTTGTCGTGTAAATTTCATTTTGACTTTTTTGTTTACTAGGAGAATGTAAAATTAGGATTTTTAATTGAAATTGCAATTGTTTAAATAGTTAAATTCATTTTGAAATTTTTGCATAGAAGGTAAAAGATCGAGTTGTATAAAAAGAAAATGTTAAATTAAAAATTTTAATTAAAGAAGATTAATTTATCTAGCTCTTAATTAATTCCACTTGTCGATACTGTCGTACTAATCCAAACTTCCGTCGGTCCAAATAACAATCAATCAAATCTTCGATCGATACAAATCCATGTAACTTACAATTTAATCTATATAATTTCAAATTAGATGCATTTTAATCGATCCGGATTCTTTATTTTAGTTTTCTCTTTATTCTGGATTTTATTTATTCTGCATTATTATTTACTATACTTTTTTATTTACTATACTTTTTTATTTACTATACTTTTTTATTTACTATTCTTTTTTATTTACTATATTTTTTTATTTGCTATACTTTTTTATTTACTATACTTTTTTTATTTACTAAATTTTTGTATTTACTATACTTTTTTATTTACTATACTTTTTTATTTACTATACTTTTTTATTTACTATTCCTCTTTATTTACTATACTTTTTTATTTACTATACTTTTTTATTTATTCTTCTTGCTTCCTCATAGGGAAGCATTGTTTTCGGTCCAATTATTGATTTTCCAAAAATAGTCTAAATCAACTCAATTTCATCCAAAAATCATAAATACGAAGTTTTAGGCCAATATCCAGATGTATGTATGTGTGTGTGGTCGGTTTTTTGTGGGCTCTCTATCTCCAGAACGCTTTAACCGATTTTAATGAAATTTGGCACAGTTATTACACTCATAAAAATGAAGAAATTGACACAAGGAATTTTAGAAATACTCAAACAAAAA